>CM035230.1:53611150-53898229 GCA_020226215.1 Sindora glabra | reverse complement strand
ATATTAATATTAATTGAGTGGGACCAAGCTAAAAATTAAATAGAACGGGCCTGTGCTCCAACTATTATATTTTATGCAATTGAATATGAAAAATTTGACTCGAACTATGATGTTTTATACGATTGAAAATGAAAAATGAAAAATTCGACCCGATGACATGATCCATCAACAACAGGATCTATTGTTGAGCTTAAAACACCTCTGAATCTCACTATATTTTCATTGGCCAACCAATATCGGTAATGCGAGATAAATATGCACGAGCGTCAATACATTGAAGATAAATGGAAACAACTGGGAAAACTAAATACAAACCTGGTATCTGCGTAAAGGCTCAAATGACTCAAAGCTCTTGGAAGCGAAAAGCTGACTCACAAAAAGCTTCTTAAGCATCCTCCATTCAGGGCCATGTGGACTAAATGCTAAGGTCTTAGCCCCATACGTAAGAATCCAGAGACTCTCAGAGACGTTTCGATCAGAAAACGCAGCCTCTTTCTCCTTAAGCACCTCACAAGCCACCTCCGGCGACGACACAACAATGGCTGGCTTCAGACCCATTCTCATGCTCATAAGCGGCCCATATTTCTTAGAAAGAAGAAACAGATCCTCGTATAAACGCTCAGTGAGCTGAGGAAGAACCCCAAGAATTGGCCATCCGGTGGGTCCTGGCGGAGCGTTCTTCCAGTTCTTACGGTTTGAACTGAAGAAAAAGCTGAAGGAAACAATTGGAAGGAGGATAGCAATGGCAGGGTAGAGCAAAGTGCTTGGTATCTCTATGGTGGCTGGCTTGGTTTCAGAGTTGTGAGGACAGGCCATGGTGGGGCTGAATATTT
The DNA here is from genome assembly GCA_020226215.1 of Sindora glabra. Lineage (NCBI taxonomy): Eukaryota > Viridiplantae > Streptophyta > Magnoliopsida > Fabales > Fabaceae > Sindora > Sindora glabra. The sequence continues at coordinate 53,897,396 of CM035230.1, read as the reverse complement.
TGCTTTGTTGGTGATGTTTTGGAATTGTTTCAGTGGAGGGATTATCATGTTTTAGAAATTGCGGTTTTTTTAATAAATAAAATTGCCGATCATTGATACTAAAAGTGGTATTGTGATTGGGACCTACAGTTTAAAATTAGAAAATTTCTTCCATACTACTTAGTGATAAGGTGTATGTATATCTTCCTTATTCGTTTTTATGACTTGAGTAAAGTTTAAATATCATAATATGAAATACTGTAAGTTTGGTCATAGGATATTATATTTGTATTATAATTTAATTTAATCATAGAGGATTGTAATTACAACATTTTACGATGAAGTTGCATTGTTTTATTAAAAGAAGGGAAAAATTTATCCGTTACGGCATCGTTGCTATTTTAGAAGTTTTATATTCCATCATATCCAATATTGGAAATTAAAATTTTATGTATATTTGCAATTTGTCATTATCAACAAAATGTTGCAACTTTTGATTACCAAAAAAAAAAAAATCTTGCAACTTTATAAAAAAATGCAACATTTTCCGAAAAAGTAGTAATAAATTCAATGACATTAGTGGATGTTGAAAAGCCTATATTAAATCATTTATTTTAGTAAATACTAGTAACTCCTTTCATAAATTGAGTAACTGTAGCTAGAGATATTCTTCCATCCAACCTCAAATTAAGGTAATACGCATACAACCTTACAAGTTTTATGAGATTTTTTTCATAAAACTCTTAACATTTTGCATAAAATTTATAATTTTTTTAAAAGGATCCTATTTGACAATTAGTTAATTATATTAGTTATTAATTAATTCAATTAACTGTTAATTAATAACTGATTGTGTTAACCCATTTGACCAGTTGATAACATTAATTGTTTTAGAAAAGATATTTAGTAAAATTGGTTGTTTATTATTAACTATTTATATGTAAAATGACATATAATTAAAGACATGAGTGTATTTCATAATTTATTTGTATATATGTATAAAATAATCTTATTATGTTTTATTTTTAATGTGAAAAAATTTAAATTTATTAAATAATTATATAATAAAATCTTTTACATATTATAACAATAACAATTATTTTGTTAAAATATTAATTTTATTAAGTAAATTTAAATGATGAAAAGTTATATGATTATTTATTATTTATAAGGAACTATTTTATTTTGATTAGTACTTGTATGTTTGAGAGTATATAAGGATAAAGTGGTTGAGTACTAAGTATTATATGTGAATGAATATAGGTCCCACTCTTCTCATTAACACTTTTAACAAAATAATGAGTGAAAATTATTATTATTATTATTATTATATATTGAGAGCATTTTTTGCTTTTTATTGACATTTAATGAATCAACTGTTTAAAAATATTGGGATCTCCAATCTTTTCAAATTAGCTAATTGAAGATTAATATACTTATTGAATTAATTGTTTACTAAACATTTAAAATAATGGATTACCTTGGTTAACTAGCTAAAAAGGCTTCAATCATTTAAAAGATGATGAAAAAGTTGCTTACTAAACACTTTCAAGATCTTGCAATAGCTCTTAAAATTTTTGTATTGCAACCTTTATTGTTTCATGCTGCTAGATTTATGAAAATAGTTATAATATTTTATGAAACAATTATAAATTTTAGGTGAATATTTGCATTCTCACAACTTATGCCATTATAAAAAAAAGCGTACAATTAATGTAAAATATTACAAATTTTATGAGAAAGTCTCATAAAATTTGTAACTGATTGTGTATAGTACCTTAACTTGAGGTAGTATGTGAGAGTTACCCTTATAATTACTATAAAAGTCATGAAACATTTTATAAAAAGTTGTGAGAGGTCATAATGTATGCAAATCTACCATAATATCATACAATAAATCCTTATTGAAATGCAAGCTGTGCTTTTATCACTACTAAAGATTTGTGATTCTATATTAGTGGATAGATATTTGTAAAAGATAAGATTGACATTTATATTGATATGACAATATTTTTAAAATTATTAGGACTAATAAGATGATGATTAGTAAATACAACTGACATTTATTTTGATGTGATATTTTTTAAAAAATTTTAAGAAATTTAAGATGATAATTTTTTACTTAATTGATTTATAATATATAATATTTAAAGGTTGTTAGAAAACTTAAGATGTCAATTTTAGAAATAATAGGTGTTTATTTGGATGTGGTGATATTTTTAAAATTTTGAGAAAATTTAAGATAACAAGATTTTACTTAACTAATGTCATAATATATGATATTTGAATGTTACTTGAAAAATGAGAAAACTTAAGATGTTAATTTTGAAATTAGCCAACATCTATTTGAATGCAGTAATATTTTTAAAATTATAAAGAAACTTAAAATGTTAATTTTTTAGTTAATTAACATGACAATATATGATAGTTAAAGATTGTTGAGAAAATGGGGAAACTTAAGATATTAGTGATGCATGTCATAGCACATTCTAATTCATAAAATAATAGTAAAGGTGAACTAGGTTAATCCTTTAAAGATTAAACTCCAATTTACTTCTAATTTGTTTATAAAATAAAAGGGTTTTTGGATGCAGTAAAAATAGAATTAAGAAGCAAGAAATATGAATTATATAAATTACAAACAAAGTAATAAAAAGTAGGATTTACTCACAATAGGAAAAATTCTAGTTCAAAGGATTTTACATCAACCAATCAATTTATTATCGATCATAAAATATAGATAATGCTTAATTAATTATTTAGTTGATGAAATAACTAGGAAGCTCATGATTATTCCTAAATTTCCTTTTTAATGTGATTAAAATTAAGAAATTGAAGCTAATTAATCACTCCAATCCTTATTAAAACCTAGTTGAAGTTGACCAAAGTCAAAATAGAATAAAGATAAGCAAAATTCAATTAAAATAGACAAAATAATGATTCAAGCATGCAAATTATAAAGCTTATCCTCTATTTCATCTACTATACAACAACTAATTGAATCAATTTCATAAGTGCAAAAATAAATCCAATCAACCTCTTCAAATTTTAATCAAATAGATAATCATTTAATAAGCTCTTTTTAAAAAACCTATCTATACAATCATCAATAAATAAAACAAATAATCAAAGATAATTAAAAAGACAAAGAAGAAGGTATCAAAATTAATTAGAAAGAATATGCCAAATTCTTGAATTAGAAGAAGAGAGTTTAGTCACTCATGGTAGAATACAAAGGAAACTAGAGAAAAAAATGTTTGCTATCTAGAATATGTGTTGCCTTGGAGGCATAAAAATCCTTAAATGTAATTTCTCTATTTGCAAAACCTAATAGGCCAAGTAATTGTGCCTCTTAAGGTTATAAAGAATGGGATCTTGTCCAATTTAGAAGCATGTAATCTAATTTACAAATTAAACTACTAATAATATTTTGCTATAGTAATCTTCACGATTTAGTTTGCAACTCAAGTTTGACTACCAAAATGGCGTAGTGTTGCTAAACTTAAAATTTGAAAGTTATTGGGTTAGGTCTTAGCCAACTCTAAGCACTAGTTTCATCTCAATTAGACTTCTGAACTTTAGTTATTGTCTAAAAATTGAGATTAGTTCAATTAGGATAGAAATAGAGTATTAGTTTCATGACCATTTTTTGACCTTTCCAACATCCAAGTTGACTTTTCCACAAAACATGAAAGTGGCATAGAATTTTCTTAACTTCCAATCTATATAAAGATCATCCCTATCAAAGTCCAAAGCTCAAGTTACAATTAAAAATCTAAAACAATATTAAATTCCTAAAATTAGTCATTATTTTTCATTTAACCCAAAACTCATGTGAAAGGTATTAAATAAATTGGATTGATTTTTGGATCAAAAGTACTATGTGAAATCTTCATTTTTTTTCCTCTTTCAAATCTTACTAAGAGATCCACTAGGGATTAGAATGATTTATTTCAAAATAGGCCTAAACTCACTAAAATAAGCATAACAATACCCTAAGATACATAAATATAGTGAAAATTAGTATATAATATTGTGTATTTCAATTAGTTTTATAGTTAACTAATCCCTATTTAGATGTAGTGACATTTTTTGAGAAATTTAAGATGTTGATTTTTAGCTTAACTAACATTATTATGTATTGAACATAAAGGTTGTTAGGAAACTGAGAGAACTTGAGACATTAGTTTTAAAATCTACCAATATCTATTTGGACATGATAATATTTTTGAAATTATTTGAAACCCAATATATCCATTTTTTTATTTAATTGATAATAAAATTTATAGTTTTTAAATGTTGCTGAGAAAATGAGAAAAATTTAAGATATCAATTTTAGAATTAACTAACTTCTTTAGGGATTACAAAAGTCTAGTAAGAACTTTAGATGCGATGACATTTTTGTGTTATAAATAAAACACATCTTTTTATTTCCTTATCATTGCTTTCACTCTTTTTCTTATTTGTTTTCAAGCTTAACCTCATCTCTATTTAACACTTGTTGCAAAACTTTAGATGTCCCTTCGTCCTCCATTATATATCAATGAGTTATCAATACTCTTTCAATTAATATTGAGCATGAAGCAAATGCTTTAATATTCCAAACCACTCGTTCAAACCATAAAAAGTGTATTTCTTGCTTCTATTTATTAGATCTTTACTTTTTCTTATTTTTTTTAATTTTTTACATATGCATTTTAAAATATTTTTATTTATGATTTCTTGGTATAACGTTTGAAGTTTTATTTGAGTGTTAGATATTTATTATATATTTGATAAAATACTACAATAGAGATCAAAATTAGTTGAACAAAAATTACATTTTAGGCCACTGGATCAAACATAAGAGGTGTTTTTCTTGTTTATATTTCTCACATAATAACTTTTTTCCATTTTTTTTAATTTTTTACACAAATTTTTAAGAGATTTTTTTTGTATTTCTTTTATATAACTTTTAGAATTATATTTAAGTATTAGATGCTTATTATGTATTTCATAAAATATTGTACTAGAGACCAAAACTGACTAAACAATAATGACAAATGAAGAAAAAGTGAAAAATTCCATGATAATGACCAAATTTTGAATATTTTAACAGCATATTAAGCAAAGATTTTACATAAATTTTTAATTAAAAATTGAAAAATTGATTTAAATTGTAAAAAAATAAATATTTTAAGAGAAAAGATATTGATTTTTTTTTTAAAAAATGATATGATAACTATTTTTCATTTAGGTTATATAATCAACATCATAATATCAAATATACAACAACACTCGATAAGACGTGGGTTAAGCATTGATAAAAAACTAACATGCAATTTACTAAACATTTGACGTTAATAAGTTATTCTGTAATAGTGTATATATTTATGTACATTATTGCTTGCAAATATTATGATATGCAATGCAACCATTATGCAAATCATACATTAGTTCCCAGGAAGCATATATATGACTCATAACATCTTGCAAGTCCACCAAAAGATCATACAATAAAATTATATTCTTACACATAACTTTCACATAATTTATGCACATGCAAAACTTAATGTTGTCACATGAAAATATAATGATATTTTCGGCAGTTATCATGTTAGTTGTACATTAATTTGTACGGGGTGTATATATGATTCATAGCCTCATACAATTTCAACATAAAATCCGGTAATAAGTAACTACGCAGCTACAACCGTATTCTGAGGAGTCTATACCTATGAATAAGTAACTACGCAGCTGCAACCGGTTTTTGCATGGAAGAACTTGATGACATTTGTCCATATTTGTTTTACAATGTGATTCTTTTAAAAATTACAAATATCACGGTAAAATACAGCGGCAATATTATAATATCAAGCGCTATCGTGATTGTAACAAATTCAAAACACTCGTTTCCAAGGTATGTTAAAAAAAAAAAATGATTTGCACCCAAGTTTCGTAACATGTTTTGATATGAGGCTTGTTCGAAGCGGAAGTCAACAAATATTCAACTTCTCTCAACTCTCCTAACAATGGGGCTCTCAAAAATCAAATTTAGGATTTTTTGGGCGTGAAATATTTCGGGATTTAGCCTACGTCCATTGAACCAATTAATTATTGATAAAAAATATTTTATTCTTAAATATTATTTGCTTAATATTATATTAAATTAAAAATACTAATATTCTAATATAAATTAATAATTATTATACATATATATTTTATTAGTGTTTGTTTTGATACTCCTACAATTTTAAAATCCAAAGTAACGCGATAAATTTTGAAATTGTTAATTTGAAATTATTTAATCACAGTACTATCCATTTTTTAATGGATGCAATAAAATAATTTTAATTTGATAATATATAGAATTATTACATTAAACTTAGATTTCAAAATTCTTGAGAAATCATAAAATTCACCATAGATAAAATATACTTTCACAGCCAGAATATTTTTCTATTCACATATTTTAACTTTCAGCGACGGCAAAAAGCTGCATAGTTTAAAGTCTTAACTACTATTCACCTTATTTTGTTGATTTTCAATAAAAAAAAAGTCATTTGTATATATATTAACTTTCAGTGACGGCAAAAAAGATGGATAGTTTAAAGTCTTAACTACTATTCAGTTTATTTTGTTGATTTTCAAAAAAATGTCATTTGTATATATATTACTAAAAAATAATATGTCATTTATATTGATGAAAAATAATACTTAAAAATACAATAGTAAAAGAAATTATTTTTTTAAAATAAAAATTTTATTTCTTCCAAATTTTTTATATTTAATATTAAATAAAAAATTATTTTATTTTATCATAACATTTTATAACTATATTTTAATAAATACTTTTTTCGTGGATGATACAAAAGAAGGCAGAAACCCATCAGCGATTTAGAACCTTTCTTTCAACAGATGGTTGGAAGAAGAGACATGCACGTTACAAAATTTGCAGTTAGTGAAACATGACAGAAGAAATTAAGATGTACCATCTTATAATGCATTAATAAATTTAAACCATTACATTTCATTCAATTTATATAGTACTGTATAAATTTATAAATTTAAATCCTTAGATTTAATGATACATGGCACCACTGGCATATATCAGTTTCTTCCAAAGATGGCAGCTAACATGGGAAAGAGCAAAGAACGGGCAGAATCCAAATTTCGTTGTGAATTTAATTTTTAAAATAAATTATATTAACTTTTTTTTAAGAAAAATTATATTTATATTTTTAATTTTTTTAAAAAAATATATTTATCCCATTTAAAATGGATGGCACCTAAAATGGGAGTTATTAAAAGATGGGAGTTATTCAAAAAGAGCAGGTCCAAAATTTGGGGTTATTACTAGATGGCAGCTAACATGGGAAAGAGCAAACTGGGGTGGTCAAACAATCGGTTTCGGGCAGGATCTCAGCATCTCAATCAATGGGGCTGTTGCCATGTTGTCCCCTATTTTTATCACTTGATGGCGACCAACAGTGAAGCGTTACCCGAGCTTAACCGCTAAATACGGTTTGAATTGGTTGCTTGTTGTTAGAATAAAATTCATACGAAGAATTTAATGCGGAATTACTTACTTGATTCAGAAATAATGTTAATTTCCACATTGATGCTTTGATTCACACGGTGAACAAGAATCACACCAAACTTCTTGTTGTTTTCATGATGATTTCACCACCCAAACGAACAATTCGTACAGGGAACTCTAAAAGATAGAGAGAATTGTTGTAAAGAGAAAAAACTAAAACAATTATTTTTTTCAGATTGAATGTTCTCAACCTTCTCAGCAGTTTTCTCTCTTCTGCATAATGGCTCAGTAACTACTTTGCAATTTTATCCCTTTCTCTACATTATGACTCAGTAACTGCTCTGCAGTTTTATCCCACATTCAAAATGGGGGGAGGTGGTTATCAGAATAACTACCTCTAAATATTAATTTAATTAATATGAATATAAGATGTGGGTCCCCCATTATGGGTGTATCCCACATCTACATTTTACATCTCCCACATCTACATTTTACATCTCCCACTCGCACATAATGGGATGAGCCACATCATATAATCTTTATCTCTCTTTTGGGTTTTCATACTTGGTGCATCATCGTGACCGCGTGAGCATGACGTCTCCTCGGGTGTTCTTGTACTAGAAATCCTAATGAAAGATCAGCACAAAACAACCCTATTTTCCATTTGTATATATAATGCCTTGGATGCCCTAGATTATCTCATATACACTTTCCACTTGTAAATCTGATCCCTCGCAAGTTCTAATGTAAGCTCAGATTACTATTCACATATGCATAGTATTCACACTTATGAAGTTACCGAAATTAACTTCATAATGGACATGTCTCAGACACTAACATAATTGTGTATATGTTGGGAAATCTTTCTTTCGCCCGCATATCATTTTAATTTGAAAACAATTGCTTTCCTAGTATTTTATCTCTTAGACCGTTTATATCATGATCATAAGATGCATATTAAGGTAGCGAGCACTGTATCATCTCTCCATGATATCGTCAAAGTCGAAGGGTATCCATGAAAAAAATTTTCTTTTCTAGGACTCACACAACAATGAAACAGGGATCTTTCACTTGCTTCCCATTTACGGTTCTTTTACACATGTGGTATGAATCACATGCTACAGTATTTCCCTTTTAGCATAAAGGCGCATGTCGATTTTATTAATAATAGCGTACAGACTTTAGTTCAGGCACATATAGTACCTAACCTAAATTCTTTCACATTATTGACTTTTCTTGATGTCTGTATGTAAGGAATTCATTATCTGGCTACAGGTATTGTGGAAAGTGGGAGTATCCACAAAATGATCCATATTTCTACTTTGGATCTCATCTCCACTTTGGAGGCAACATATTTTATTTTGTGTTACTTCTCTACCAAATGAATATTTCATATTATCATGTTGGTGAACACATGTCTCATCTCTACCCACTCCTCATGAGTGTTAGAGGTGGTTGTTCGTGTGAGAGAATCAACCTTCTTAACTTGTACGACATACATACGAGACATTTGTATACTCATACACATAAAAAAAATCCATTTGGATGAAATATACTTTGTTCATTTCAAATTTGAAAATGTTTGATTACATTCTACGCATACCAAGAGACTTTACATGTTCAATATATACATCTCTAGGTATTGGCTTAGTAAATGGATCTGCTATCATCTTTTGCGTAGAAATGTGTTGAACAGTGATATCCTTTTATGCTATGGCATTTATGATAAAATGATATTTTATATCAATGTGCTTAGTCTTGTTGTGGTACTTCGGATCCTTTGTATAGGCGATGGCTGCCTGACTATCACAATATATCAGGATGGGATCTAAGTTTTCTCCACAAATTCCTAAATATTCTAAAAATCTTTTTAGCCATATAGTTTCTTGTACCGTTGTAGAACATGCTACGAACTCAGCTTCCATTGTCGATGATGCAATGCATGTCTGCTTCTTGTTACACCATGATATGGCGCCATTGTTTAGCAAGAATGAGTATCTTGATGTGGACTTTCGCTCATCCAGATCTCTTGCCCAATCTGCATCAGAATATCCGACTAAGCACAAATCTTTGCCTTGGTAGCACAACGTATAATCAACCGTGCCTTTTAAATATCTCAGTATTCACTTGACAGCTTTCCAATGCTTTTGTCCGAGATTTGACTGGTATCTGCTTACGAGTCCGACCGCATGAGAAATATCTAGTTTTGTACACATCATTGCATACATAAGACTACCAACTGCACTGGAATAAGGAATTCTTTCCATTGCTTTCTTTTCAGATTCATTCTGAGGGCACATGTTTTGACTCAATGACTCACTTTTATTTATAGGGGTATCCATAGGTTTGCAGTCTTTCATGTTAAATTTCTCAAGAATTCTCCATAAATAAGTTTCTTGAGAAAGAGAAATCAATCTCTTGGAGCGATCCCTAATGATCTTGACTCCAAGGATACAATCTGCCTCATCTATGTCTTTTATCTCAAAATTCAAGGATAGCCATTCCTTAATGGCCATAATCAATTTCAGATTTCCCAACTAATAGTATATCATCCACGTAAAGGGATAATATTACTAGATTGCCTTTATACCGCTTGATGTAAACACAATGGTCTTCCTTAATCATTTGAAAGTCAAATAAGGTTATCGCTCGGTGAAACCTCAAATACCATTATCTGAATGACTGTTTAAGTCCGTAAATGGATCTTTGAAGTTTACAAACTTTCTTTTCTTCTCCTTTTTGTATAAAACCTACTGGTTGTTCCATGTAGATTTCTTCATCCAGTTTTCCATTGAGAAAAGCAGTTTTTACATCCATTTAATGTAATTCTAAATCTAAATTTGCTATTATGGCTAGGAGCAATCTTATGGAATTAAAACGCACAACAGGTGAAAATGTATCCTCATAGTCTATTCCTTCCTGTTGTGTATACCCCTTTGCAACTAACCGAGCTTTATATCTTTCAATTGATCCATCTGCTTTCCTTTTAATTTTGAGAACCCACTTGTTCCCAGATACCTTTCGGCCAGATGGAAGGTTAATTAATTTCCAAACTTGGTTAGTTGTCATTGAGTCTATTTCTTTCTCCACTGCCTTTTTCCACTGTTCCTTAGCAAGGCAACTCAGAGCCTCTTGTATTGTTTTAGGCTCTTCTTTATCTTGAGGAGTAACCATAAACGCTGATCCTTCAATCAAAAAACATTTCTTAGGTACACTTCCTCTTTTATTTTTCCGTAGTGAGGTTCCCTGTATTATGTCATCTCTAAAAATAGGGTTTTCTTTTTCTCTCTCAGAGCTCCCACTCGGAATAGTAAGTGCTCTTTGAGAGGTCCTACTTGGATAAGATGGATAAGACTCGCTATTATCCATTTCATCTTTCTGTTCATAAAATGAGACAGTACAATCAATTTCACCTTTGCTAGGAAATTCATTTTCCAGAAATGTGGCGTCTCTTGATTCAAGTTCCGTTACTGTTCCATCTTCATTTTCACCGATGAAAACGTAACCCTTTGATAGATCTGAATATCTTATAAAAATACATTTCTTCCTTCTTGGACATAATTTTTCATATATGTGGAAAGTATCATGAACATACGCAGCAGACCCCCATGGTCTGAGCACACTTAAATCAAGTTGGCGTTTTGTCTAGAGTTCATAGGGTATGGATATAACGGACTTTAAGGGTACACGGTTAAGTATGTAAGTGGCTGTTAATAAAGCATCTCCCTAATATGAAAATGGTAGATTTGCTTGCGCCATCATTGAGCTAGCCATGTCTAGAAGAGTTCTATTTCTTCTTTCAGCTACTCCATTTTGTTGTGGAGTGCCAAGGATTGTTAATTGTCTTATTATTCCCTTTTCTTCACAGAGCTCTTTGAATTGTTCTGATAAGTATTCACGTTCACGGTCAGTTCTGAGGGCTTTGATTTTCTTATCCATTTGATTTTCAACTTCACTCAAATAGCGTTTAAAGCATTCTAATGCTTCTGATTTGTGTGAAATTAAATAGATATGATCGAACCGTGAGTAATCATCAATAAAAGTGATGAAATACCAAGCTCCGTGCCTTGCCCTCACACTCAAAGGACCACATATGTCGGAATGAATTAGTTGTAATGGAGTTTCTGCCCTAATCCCTTTTTTGAACGATTTTCTAGTTACTTTACCAGCTAAACAATGTTCACATAAGGACATTTTCAATTTTGAAATTGGTCCTAGCAAGCCTTCTTTTGCTAGTTTAATCATTCTATTTTAATTAATATGTCCTAGTCTAGCATGCCAAATATCCATATCATCATTTAGATTGGAAGTAGAAGTTATAAAGCAATCATAAGCAGAATTATCAACTGTATCTAAAATGGCAAATCCATCGGAAATGAAACTAGAACTATAATATATATTGTCTTTAAAAAAATCTGCAATATTGTCATGAAAATTGATCGAAAAACTGTATTGAAGTAGGGAACTAATAGAAATTAAATTCTGTCGAATATCAAGTGCATACAATACATCATGTAAAATTAAGGTCTTTCCTCCACGCAAATCCAATTTGCATGTCCCAATTCCTTTGACCTCAATCTTTGCATTGTTTCTAACGTAAAGCCACCTGCTATGACTTGATAATCAACGGTAATCCACATAGGATCCTCTATCCTTGCTGACGTGGTCTGTGGCACCTGAATCCAAAATCCACAATGGATGAGATTCAGTTAGAAAAATAGTACTGGAAACATGTGAAAAATGTAAATTTTCAGTATCCAGAAATACCTTCTTCTGCTCATTTTACTGAGTGCAATCTCAGGCAAAATGACCCATTCTCTGGCATGCATAACACTTGATCTTCTTCAGATTAAAGTTCTTTAAGCCATGTCTTCCCTTCTTCTTTTTGAAGGTTTTCTTGCCTTTAGAATGGGGTCCAATTTTTCTCTTCTAGAATTTCTTGCCTTTCTTGTATTTAGGCTTAGAATGTGAGGGTCCTGAACTCTCTATTAGATAGGCTTATCCGGAGGATCGATAAGCTTCTAAATGTTCATCCTCAAGTTCCAGATGTCGCACCACATCATCAAATGTAACAATGCTCTCATTGTGAGTCAAGTTTACCTTCATGTATTCCCAACTAGCAGGGAGTGATCTTATCACTGCTTGCACTTATTGCTCATCAGAAAGCGCATGTCCTACTGTTTTCAGTTCATGAATCATGTTTGACATCTCTCTCAAATGTTGTTTCATCAGCGTATTAGGCCGAAGTTTATAAGTGTCAAACTTGATTGTGAGTCTTCTTAATTTGGAGGCTGAAGTACCACCAAATTTCTCTTTCAGGGCTATCCACATTCCCTAAGCAGTTGGGTATTTTTCGTATTCACACATGAGGTCGTCCGTCATTGCATTCAAGAGTGTGATGCGGGCAATATTGTTCTTCTTTTTCTAAATAGTATAAGCTTCAGCATCTCTCATATGCTGAGCAAAGTTCCCTTGTTCAGGCTCAATCATGACATGGTTTAGGGTTTCTAGAGCGTCTTGCTTTTCTAAAATGTAAGAAATTTTTCGATGCCAAATGTCCTAGTTATCCCTGTTTAACTTATCACCCTTGTTCAACTTAGCAATTATACTCTTGCTAGCCATTCTGTTGAATTACAATTCATGAACATTTCCTATGAGTATACAATGTCTTTTGTTTACATAGTTCTCGTATAGGACAATAATGATACTACTTAGTTCATGGTTGGGAGTTTACGTTTATCATATCCCTATCGTATGTGTGTTTAAATATTATCATTATTTCCTAATGAGATTGTACTCATGTAAATGTTATATCGCTCTTAGGATAACGCAACCTAAGAGCTCCCACTCGGATATAGAATTTCATAAGATATACACATTTAAAATGAAGATAATAAACATGTATAGATTGATAACTAAGTTCAAACATAACAAAAATAAGTTCAGGAAGCTAATTCAAATAATAAAAGAGCTTTGCTACCAAACTAAAAAAAATTACAAATTAAATACTAATTCTTAAAGTTTCTAGACAAGCTTCCTACTCAGAACTTAGGTTCTTCATTTCTTCAAATTAGCCAAAAAGTTTGGGTGGAGTTCTGGAGTGTGCTAGTCCAAAAAAGTGTAAGTTCATGCCTTTGAGTGGACCTTTGAGATGTAATCCCTTTTCTAGAGTGTTGTGACCAACTCGTCATGCACTTTTCATATTAGGGAATTGTGAAAGAAGGATTGTCCTACTCCAATTGTTTTTGAATTGTTGGAGTTCTTGCAATCTCAATTCTTCCATACATTTTTCAAGATCCATGCGTCTTGTGACTCTAGTTTTGTTGTCCTTGCATAGCCAAATGGTTTTCTTGATTGGTTTCTAAAAATTATCATTTGGAATCTCGGCCAACATGTAACGAACCCAAAGGTAATTTAGAAACACTTTTCCTCTTTGTTTGAGGTCTGTTTTCAAGTTTCTTACTTCTCCCAAATAGGCACTAATAGGATGCAAGGATCGGAGGTTCTTTCGTACAGTTGGTGAAGCATGTTTCTAAGGTCACTTAGTGTGTCCACCCAATCAGATTCTCTCAGTTCCTCAATATAGTTCTCCACAAACCCATATGGGTCATATTCTTCCAAGAACCATTGTTCTATGACTAAAAAATAAATTTTTAGTCAAAAACTATGTCAATTTATCACTTTTTTTAACACAAACAGTGTCACAAAAATTTCCAGAAAAAATACCATTGCATAGAACTCATATTTTAAAAATTTTAGAAATAAACGACGGTAAAAAATACTGCCATACATGCCCGCACGTGCTAACACGCACCTCCACGTGCGAAAAAAACAGCCAAAATTAGAAAAAATTCTACAAACATGTGCGGCGACAACGCGTGCAATCCATGTGCCGCCTTGCACGGCGATTCCAGCCATTGGAAAAATGGTAGAATGTGCATTTTTTTTGTCCTCTATGCATTGGTGTGTGACACGTGGCAAAATGACGTGGTGGTGGGCCCCAATGCCATTTCCGAGAATGAAGGGAGAGAGTTTTTTTTATTATTATTATTTTAGTATTATCAAAATGACATGTCGTTTACTCGTTTTCAACCTCCAGCGGATCAGACCGGGTCGACTCGACCCGATTCGCGGACCCAATTGACCTAGAAACTTTAAATGGCCATAACTTTTGATCCAAAGGTTCGATTTGAGTGATTCAAAAGCCTACGGACTCAGAATTTTATCCTCTATCATTCTAGGGTAATTTTATGGCCTAAAAAATTAATTTTTCAAGGGACCTGGTATTTGAAAAATTACGAATTTTATAGGAATTTATGTGTTTTGGTTGTTCTCTAATGTTCGAGGATATTTTATGAAAGTTTGATGTGTATTTATTACTATTCAATTCATCCCTAACATTTTCATTGCAGAAATAATTGATTTATACAAGCAAAAACAAAAATTCATATCAATGGCCAAATCATTTCATCAAAAAAATTAAAATTAATAAACATCTTTGTAGGCCAAAAATAAATCATCAGAACATCTCATGTAGGACAAAATTAATCATCAGAACATCTCATGTAGGCCAAAATTAATCATCAGAACATCTCATATAGACCAAAATTAATTCAAAGCATCTCATACAATGCAGCACATGTATGGGAAAATACAGACATTAATTTCAATAACTTGACTCTGATACCAATGTTAGAATAAAATTCATACGAAGAATTTAATGCGAAATTACTTACTTGATTCGAAAATAATGCTAATTTCTATGTTGATGCTTTGATTCACACGGTGAACAAGAATCACACCGAACTCCTTGTTGCTTTCATGATGATTTCACCACTCAAACGAACAATTCGTACAGGGAACTCCAAAAGATAGAAAGAATTATTGTAAAGGGAAAAAACTAAAATAATTATTTTTTTCAGATTGAATGTTCTCAACCTCCTCAGCAGTTTTCTCTCTTCTGCATAATGGCTCAATAACTGCTTTGCAGTTTTATCCCTTTTTCTACATCATGACTCAGTAACTGCTCTGCAATTTTATCCCACATTCAAAATGAGGGGGGGAGGTGGTTATCAAAATAACCACCTCTAAATATTAATTTAATTAATATGAATATAAGATGTGGGTCTCCCATTATGGGTGTACCCCACATCTACATTTTACACTTGTGGTGCTGTTCGG
This sequence comes from Sindora glabra, assembly GCA_020226215.1. Taxonomy (NCBI): domain Eukaryota; kingdom Viridiplantae; phylum Streptophyta; class Magnoliopsida; order Fabales; family Fabaceae; genus Sindora; species Sindora glabra. Next base: position 53,881,717 of record CM035230.1, on the reverse strand, counting down.
TCACCGAACTACAGGCACAGAGTAAAGAGCGGATAGAATCCAAATATCGTTGTAAATTTAATTTTTAGAAAAAAATTAAACTAAATTTTTTAGAAAATTATATTTATAATTTTAAAATATATATTTACCCCATTTATTTATTTAAAGTACATGAGGTGAATGTATATTTAAAAAGGATTGCTAATCTTCATATTTATAAGAGAAGGATGGTAACTTTCAATTTTTTATGTAAATTAAAAAATATTTATAATTTCAAAAAGTGACACTAAATTTAAAATATTTAAATTAACTTCATTCATTCTTTTTTTGTTCTCAATAAATGCACCCATTAATATAATAAGTTGTTGGTAGTGGTAAATTGACTTTATTACTTATTATCATTCCTTAAGCCCCTTATTATCAATCATTATTACACCCATATCTATAAAATCTCGGTAGGTTGGCAATACCACTTTGCTCAAGCAAAGAAAGGGAGCTGGTGTTTATGAAAGGGCAAACAAAAAGTATTGTGACATAACTAGGGGATTGGTCAAAAACTAGTTGAAAGGATAGAAAGCTAATGTAATTGTTGGTTGAACATGGCAAAATATTAAAGAATGAATGAACATTCTGGGTGGTTATTCTAATAATGGTAGGCCATTATTCCCAGACGACTTATACATGTAGTAACCATCCACTTTATAAAGTAAAAACATATGATGTAAATGTGTAGCCAACAACTCAAGCCCATAGTCCTATAAATACCTTTATAGTGATATGCAAGAGGCTCCATTTTGAACAAATTAATTATAATACTTAACTCACACTTTACATCTCTTTATCTCTAGCACTTTTTAGCCTAAAATTAATGGCCATTTTGTTACCCTTTTGACCAACCTCATGTAATTCCTCTAGCACAATTCATCCACCAAGAGCAAGCTAGGATTTTTTGGGAGTTTCCAACCTAATTGGAGCACTCTTATTCTTAACGAATGCTTCATAAAGGACTATTGTTGTTAGTATAGGTTTTTGTGATAGAGGTGCTCCCATCTTGTGCACTTTATGTGATTATCCTTAATTATTTACATATTTTATGCTTTAATTGATCATTGCTTCCCCATTGCATAATTCATTACTATAAGATTACAATTTTACATCAACTGATAGATGTTGACCATAAGATACATTGATGGCTATATAAACATAATTGTATTTTTGAAATTTACATGGAATCTTAAGATAATAGTTAATTTAAGAAACTTTCATCCAAAAGACACTTAAAAGTGTTAGTGTGTGTCCTAGAACCAATCATATAAGATTATTAGAGTTATACACAATGTATTATATTTTATTTTAGGCAATTTAATTATTATTATTATGCGCAATTTATAACTTAATATAATAATTATCCTTGGAATAGCTTTGCTATTCCTAAAATGCCCCTAGTCAAGTATTATTACGAAAAGGATAGTAATAATACATCGAGATTAGCATGTATAGTGACTGATGATTACGAATCATGGATATGTGATATCAAGTCAATACATGAGTACATTGCTACTGAATAATGTACTGGATTGACCCACTATGAGAATATTGCATGGATAAACGTGTCATAAGTTATTCTCATATGATCACAACTACACATAAACCTTTGACCTGAAGTTACTACGGTTCCCTACATGAGAAATTACTTACTTTAATATTGTCCTATGTCATCTTTAATCAGGATGACAAGTAGGGCATTGATTGGGTGTGTCATAAATCATGCAGAGGGAAGTGAGTGATGTAAATGGGATTTTGTTACTCTTGTATAAAAGAGAAATATCCTTGGGCCCCTTGATTGAGTGAGACTTAGAAATGCATGGCCATGCTCAGTTAAATTAATATGTGATATTAATTATTTATTTTAAGTCTACTCAGTATCAAGAAATATAAATTGAACATTGACGAGGATGACACATTCCATGCCTCTAGTTCAATTTAGATATTATTACAAAAGGGTTATGATGCAAAACGTTGATCATGTATTAGGTGGATATCGAATCACAGACATTCTTACTACTTGAGTGGCAATGATGTATTGCTAGATGCCGCTCGCTATCTATGGCTCAATAATAAGTCATTGTTAACGTAGTAAGAACCTACAGGGTCACACAAAAGGAGTAGGAATAAGATAATAATTAATTGGACTTTAATTATATTAATATCCAATTAATTAAACTTATTTTCGTGCATATATATTATTAAGAATAATAAATTCATGTTTTATATATATATATATATATATATATATATATATTATGTGATATTATTTGATATTAAAGTAATATCAAGTAATTATCTTATCAGATATTAGATAAATATATTATGAGATAATATTATTCTGATATTTGATAACTATATGCAATTATCTAATAATTAAGATATTTATATTATGAGATAATATTATTATCTAATATTAGATAATTAATAGATAAGTCATATCTCTTCCCATTATCTCTAGGATAAGGATAAGATGAGTTGTTAAGTGTGATTAGGATTTTGGAAGCATTATCCTAGTAGGACTAGGATTATGGCTTGCCTAAGTTCTATAAAAGGGGACTTGAGGGCAGCACTTAATAATCACGTTTTAAGCTTCCATATAAACCCTAAATCACTCAGAAAACATCCAATCCTAATTCTTAGAGAGAAAAACGCATCCTAGCAGACGCGTGGAGGGTGAGAGGTCGTTGTTCACTCTGTGTGGATACCGTAGAGACGCTGTACCTTCCGGCCAACGTTTGATTCATCCGCTCTCAAGTTTTGATCAGTAGAAACACAAGTGCCCAATAGGTAAAACCCTAATCATTGACTTATGCTTTTTGCATGGATCCTAGGTAGAATTCGGATCAAAATTTTAAAATTCCGCTGCATGTGATAATCCGAATTCCCAACAAAAAGATCATATAAGAAGAAGACAATATTATATGTAAATTTTGTTATTAATCAATCTGTAAAAGTATTTAAAAAGTTTTCTTGGGCAATGAACTAGCACTTAATTAAAATGGAATAAGCTTAAGATGTCGATTTTAATTTAATTACCAATGTCTATAGTTTAGGCAATTGACTACATATTTTAAAACATTTTGGTGATACCTTAACCCCTATTATCTAACTCCAGCCTATGTCAAAGAAAAAGGACATAGCTACCATTCCATTTCATCTAACATATTTAGAGATGATATATAATCTAATTATTGTTACTTTGTTCATTATTATCTCTAGGTGTGATAGTGGGGGACTTATGTTCCTTCTCTTCAAGTATAAGCTAGCATTGGCAATGAAAGTAAATGTATTATCTAATTCCATTATTTACTAATATTGAAATTTTGATAGATGGTTACAAGAATTAGTACCAAGTTTAGCAATGATAGTAAAAGCAAAGTCCTCTTTTTTTCCTCGCTTTGTGTAATGTTATTATAAACTTGTATTTATTGATATAATGATATGTGGGATGAATAAAATTTTAAAATAAATTTTCTTATATTAGTATCTTTTTCTCATATTTTAGTATATGTACGTTTAATGTGCTCATGTTTGTATCATTATAAGAAAAATATACAAAAAAAACATATAACTTACCCTAAAATTATGGTATTTAATAAAATTGATTAAATATTCTTTATTAATTTTGAAATTAACCTTTTTTTCTTTTCAAGCTTATGAAAATTAATGGTTTTTAAAATAGAATATACATCATATCCTATTTATGACTTTCTCACACTTAATCCATCTCCTAGATAATTTGTAGAATGGTCATTTTGTTTTCTAATAGTTCAAATTATTTTTTAAACTCAATATGGTGTACAAGTTAATTAAAAATATATGAAAGAAAGAACATCAATTATTTAATACAATTGACATTTTGCATGGAAATTAGATTCTCATACAATGGTGATTTTTTTACCATAACTAATCTAACATGTAATAAACCAATATTAAAATCTATGAAGCGGTAGTATTTTTGTAAATATTATTCTAACTTTATATGTTTGTTTGATTTCAAGCCGATGTTATTTCTTTCATGTGTCACACTATTACAAAATTGTTGATAAATGTTGGTTGCCATCATAACTGATTTCTATTAAATGTGGTGATATTTTTGAAATTATATGAAAAGTTAAGATGATGAATATTAACTATAACTAATGTTTACATTGATGTGGTGATATTTTTGAAAATTGTAAAAAACTTATGATGTTGATTTTAAATAGAACCAATGTCAAAAGTTTGGCTCCTTCATGATTTTGAAAAGGCGTAGAAAATTAGGATGTTAGTTTTCTTCATAGTCATTGTCCAAAAGCAGTTGAACTGTCTTTATAGGAAATGTAAAAATTTTACACATTTGACTTTGGAATTAGCTAACATCTAAAGTTATAGTGATCATTGCTTACTTTCAAAATTGTGATACATAAGATGTTGGTTTTTGGTGAATGATCGATATCTATTATTTTTCATTGTACTTATAAATTTCTTTCTCACTCTATTGTATTTAAGTTGTATATGAGGACAACACTCATTATTACTGCACATTGAAAAATGTTTTAGATCTTGTGGAAGTATGGCATCCAACCACAAATATCTTTTGCAATTAAAAGTTTAATAGTAAAAGATAACCATGGTTGGATGGAACGCTCATGCTCCCATAAGATTCAAAGTATTTTTAATTGTGCAACAAGATAGATGTGTGGTCTATATGTTCTACCCGATATTGCAACGCAAGGAGAGGATTGCTAATATTTATAGAATGGTATAGAACAATTCAAATTGAGGAAAACAAATCATGAGTATATACAACATGGAATTTAATTTTAAGTTTAAGGTTTATTTAAATACGTAACAGCAATGCTATAAGTGCTTATTGATAATCTGGTGTAATTTTGGTGTAAGTTTTTTTTAAACGAATACTTATAAATATAATGATTTGGAAAGAAATAAAATGTCAAAATAAATTATTCGAATATATTTGAACAATAAACAACCATCTTTATTTTTTGTTTATCTAATATTAGTGTAAAGTTGCATTTGTTGATATAATAATATATGGAAATAAATAAAACTGCATAATAAATTTTGGTAATTGGATTTCTCCTTTTTCATATTTTTGTAATATCATGTTTGATTTGTAAATGTTTGTATCAATATAAGAAAAAAATTTGCAAAAAGAAATGATGTTGAGGTCTCATCAACTAACAAACATAGTATTTATCCTAAAATTAAATTGTACTTGTATAAAAAAAATATCAATGAATGGAACTTGGATCAAATTTTATAAGTTGGAAAGATAGTTTTTATGATATTTAGATTTGATATGAATTTTTAAAATGGTCAATATGTTTTCTAATAGTGTTGAAATTATAATAAAATGATTTATGAATAAAATATTCCCCAATTAAAGTATGTTAGTTGTAGATGCTTATAAAGTTAGTTGTTTATAAAATAAAAGCCTAAATAAATATACCAAAGAACTTTGGAAATGGTAAACTTAAATGATGTTAGTTTTGAGCTTTATTGATGTCTAAAATTGTGTTAATTATTGATGTGATGCAAGATGTGGCTTTTTAAAGCTTCAAATGATCCTTTGCTTATTCATGATAGTTAACTCTTAGAGGCTTAGTTGGAGGCTTCTAGGATAAGTTTGGATCAAGGGAGGAAATTCATGTCTTAGAAGAGTCTAAACATTTGGTTTTTACTTATTCAAGCTAATATAAAGTGTTTTAATTGAATATGATTAACTTGGAACTATATTGCACAAATGGGAGTTGTTTTAAGTTTTTAGTTTATTTATTTTTTTAGGCTTAATTATGATTTCTTTAATTTTAATTATATGTAATTTGGGACAAACTTGATATCTAGGCTTTATTTAAGTTATTTTGGAATATTCTCTATTAGTAGGAATAAAATAGGACTCATAGCTAGTCAACTCCACTAAAAATAAAAGTATCCCTATTAATTTGGAGTGAATTATGTCAATTAGAACTAATGGTTGGTCAACTCCACTAAAAATAGGAGTTTTTCCTATTTTGGAGTAAATCTCATCTAGGCTTTAATTTAAGGAATAAATCACATCCAAGACCTAATTAGATTGCAATTCCTAGGGATTGGATTAGTTTGTTTAGGATTTACCTATTTAAAGGCTCTAATGTATATTGAAATTTAAATTTAAATTTTATGAATAAAAAGTGAGGTTTTCCTCTTTAGGTTCTTTTGAAAACTGATCGAACTTATCAAGGTTGCAAACTTTATGGCATTCAACTAGCTTATCACTCCCATTTTTTCTTTCTATAGTGTGGCATTATTTTCTTCATGAATTTAATTACAAACTCCAAGTTAACTTGGTGGCAAGGTTCAATATAATTTAACTTTCTTAGGATATGATATAACTTGTTCATCATATTTCTCACCTTTAATGCCACTTGTGGCATGGTTCTCAATACAATTTCAACATTAGAGCTCAAGCTCCAATCAATATAATTATAATTCAATTCAATGTACCTCACAATATTTATCAACATTATCGTACTATCTTGTATAGCTATAAGCATTTACATATATCATAGTCCTCATACTATAAATTGTCCTAAACCAATACACTTTTATCACTTATAGGTTAAATATCCATGATAGACCATTATGAGGTGTGGAAACATAAAATAGATTGAAAATGAGTTATATGAAGACTATAATTTTGACCTATAAGTGATATTTTAGGAATAACTCATAAACTATAAATGTATTATGTATGAGACTCTTTTCATATGAAAGTAGGTTCAGTCACCTTTCCATATATTACTTATTTGCCTAAATCAACTAAGTTTTGAGAGAATTATGTCCTCTTGAAGTTAGGCATAAAAGTTTACTTTTCTGAAATTTAAAGTTTCTGACTTTTCTCACTATTTTAATGATATCTAAAAATATATACATTATTTTTATTTGAAACTAATTTCATTTGAAAGTAGACTCAATTACCTTTAAAACCATAGGTGGTTTGTTTAAAACAGACATAATATGAAGGAGTTATGACTCTTCTAAGCCGACATAAAAATTTGTAGTTGATGAATTGATTCACTAACCCAGTTTTTACCTCTGGACTGACGTGTTCCTGCAAGTGCACGGGTTAAGTTGAGTTATAGTATAAAAGATATCATCTCCATAGGGATTGAACTTTGAATACTAACTGAATTTCAAGGAAAATTATCTAAGCGTATCGATTGATAATGTGAATTAAGGATAAAATGTAAAAACAGAGCTTAGTTATTAAAAAAGGGTTTAATTCAATGAAATGAAAGCGTACTCAGCTTAAGGTTCCCTTGTACATTTCATTATGGAATGAAGATAATTCTCTAACTTGGTTTACTATTAATTTAGATTGCTGGATTACCAAAAATAAGTTATACCTCATTGCAAGGCTACTAGCTACTAACCAAAAGATTAAGTGCCCAGAATTTCTCTAGTAATCACTCATCTAGGTTGCATTAACATTGCCTTAGAATCCATTTTCAGACATTTCATCCTGTGCAAAAGAATCCAATTAGCTTAATTCCTAAGTCTAATTGATATTCCCAATGATCATGCAAGGTCCGATTAATTAATTGGTCATTTCAACCTAGAATCAACTAATCCTTAACACAAATCCAATATTCGGGAAGTATTGGTTTGTTCAAGTACAAAACAGCATGATCAAATCATAAATCAACAGTAAATCAAGCTAGATTATATAAAAATTAATTCCATAAATCCATGAACAAGTTCACCCCAGCTGAGCACAAGGGTTTAGTGTGAAGACATTACAAAACTAGAAGAAAACCAGAAAATAGAGAGGGAATTCAAACAAATCATGAAGCTCTACAAATTTCTTGCTTGAATCTTCAATCCTTTGCTTGAATCCACGTTAGAAGTTGCCCTTGGTGAGTATAGGTCTTTCCTAGGGTTTCTCCCAGCAGCTCCTCTTTTAATTTTTTGGTTTCTCCTCCTCTCCTTCTAATTTTTTGCACAAAACTTATATGGGTAATGTACATGGGTATGACATGACCCGTGTTCTACCCCGTGTTTCTCTACGAAAGTTGAGCAGCATGATACACGGGGTGCAACACTCCTCGTGTTTACTTGCGAAGTGTCAAGCAGTATTGTACACGGGGTATGACATGGCCCATGTTGTACCCCGTGTTCTTCTGCGAAGGTTGGTCAGCATGATACATAGGGTGTGACACTCCCCGTGTTTACCTTAGAAGTGAAGGGCAATATGGTACACGGGGAATGACACGGCCTATGTTTACCTCCGTGTTCTTCTTTGAGCAGCTCAATGAAGCTTCAAAGCATTCTAGAAGGATACACGGCCTTCAACACGGGGTTCCCATACCCCGTGTTCTTTGTCAGGTGAGCAACTTTGCTTCGATTCTCCACAATTCACATAGTTTTGCCTCCGGATCCTTTTCTAATGCTCAAATGTGTCATTTCAAAACCTGAAAACAAAATATCGAGCATCTAAGTATCCTTTTCAATTAATTTGCACAAGATACTAAGTAAATAAGTGATGAAACACATAGAATTTAAGTGCAATTGTGCATTTATCAATTCCCCCACACTTGAATCTTGCTCGTCCTTAAGTAAGGAAGTAAGAGAATAAGAAGTCTACTCCAATTTTTATTCTTTTCTCTTCTTTTTTTTTATATATATACACATCAGGCAATCATTCAATGAAGCAGAGATTAGGATCAAGTTATGCTAAGCAACTAAATGAAAATAAAGTAACTAAATAAGTCAATCCTCAGCATAAAAGCAAAAGAGAACAGCCTTACAGGTATATTGTTTACTCAAACTCTCAACATAAGGTTTGTGTATACTCTCAAGTCAATCAGTTCAGGACTTAATGCTACCATATGCTTGCAAAAACTCTAATCTCCACTACTATATTGTAAAATGCATGCAAATCAGAGGACTTTATTAGGAAAAATGGTGAGGATAAGGTAAAGGAAAATTAAGGGATGAAAAGTGATAGAGTTAGAGACGGGAAAAGACACATTGGTCTTGAGTTTGACTATTGTCGAGTTCCATTACTCATTTTAGTATATTACCTTGCTTCAACACCTATTCTCTTCTCTCTTTTTTTTTATAAATATATAACAATAAATCAGCAGACAAAACTTTTCTTTCTTTCTTTCCTTCTTATTTATTTAACACTATTTTTTTTGTTTTATTTTTTTTGTTTTTTGTTTTTGTTTTTTTTTTTTTTTGGAAAAATCAAAGCTATAAATCAACTTATCCAATTAGCAGCTCTATGTAAGAACCTCTATGTGATAACTAAACTCATTTAATATGTCTAAGTTCCCCTTGGGCAGTGGCTTTAAATGCACATAGGATGGGTTGGCTAGGCTAGGAATAAAAGTCCAAGGCTCAAAGTGGCTAACTAGGGTCTAAGCTGAAAATAGTTTAGGGTATATCAAAGAAAAGGATCCAAATAAGCAAAGCAAATAAAAAGGGTGAAGAAACATGGCCTCATCATTTTCGACATGCAAAATACATAAAATGTAGCCTCAAATAGAGCAATTGCAAGTTCTAGAGCAAAAAGTCAAGAGTGAGACATAATCCCTCAAGAAGATAAAAATGAGCTTGAAATTCTAATGTGAAAGTTGCTCAAAAAGGCTCAAATCTCACAAGGGTCAATTATGCTTATTTCTCTTAGCTTTAAGCTTTAGATTTCTTTATTAAGTTACCAGATAATCATTAAAGGAGCAAGGCATGAATCAATCATTTTATTCAAAAGATTGCCCTAAAAATTTAAAATTTTTAAGATTTTTTTTTAAATTGGAGCAAATTTCAGTATTCTAAATCAATCAAGTAGATTCAAGTGCAAGATATTGCAAAACAATCTAAACGCTGCTCCCCCACACTTAAAATTAGACATTGTCCTCAATGTACAGAAAAGTAAATGGAAAAGAGACAGAGAATAGATGGGGGACTGAAACTTCCCTAATAAGTGGAGCATGGTTGTCCATTATAGATCATGACTTCAGGGAGATCCAGAAGCAGAGACAGATGAAGAGAGAAAGAGAGGAGACTGGTAATCTAAAAGAAAGAAGATACAATACTAGAAAGAATAGGCTGTTAGTTATTATAGACATTAATATTAAAAGTGCAAGAAAATAAAGGAGAAATAGTCAAAATGATAAAAAGTAAATGAAAGTGCATAGTCAATATAAGTACAGACCAGATAAATGGAAATAAAGAGGAGAAATAAGTAAAAACAAAATATATAAGTAAAAAGGAAAAAGAAACACTCCAAGCTACTGGGCAGGAGGGTTCGGATCAGTTGGGGAAGAGGGGTGGAAAAGCTGGAACAGGGGTTCTACCATGCTTTCAATATGTCTGGATCGCCTGTCCAAGTCGTCATAAAGACCCTCAATCCTCGTCTAATGCTCGGAGATAAGCCGAAGCTCAACCAGAATCTGCTGCTGACCAAATAATATGTCCCGGAAGTAGGCCTTGGATGGAACTCTGCCCCCCACAGAAGATGACGGACCCATATCAGGAGTTGGATCACGATTGCCATCATCTCCTGGAATATCTTGCTCCTCCTCATGGAGCTGCTGCTGCACAGGCTAGATCCCCATAGCCAGAAGAATGCCCCTTCGCAGGGGTGTCATGTGGGATACTATGGTGAGGGATCCATAAGGTCGATCAAAGATGCCTAACCGCCTGGCTAGTCTGGTAACATATGGACCAGTAACAATGCTCGCGGCTCGTCTATCTGATGCCTGAGTGGAGAAGAAATGTGCAAATGCACCTTCAATATGAATAGGCACTCTCTGGATCATGCTATATAAGAAGAGTACATCAGCAGTGCTCACGACCCATGACTGTGCCCCTGTCCACTCAAAGTGTGATTGAAGATGGAGTGGATAACTCGCCAGGCAACTCTCCTGAGACTAGATGCCTTGCTCTTGGTGGGATCATAAGTGTTCCCGGTAGCAATATCAGCCCATACTCGCCACTCCTGAGTCCCGTGGGGCAGTCCTATCAGCATATCATGATACTCAGGAGTGGTCACAAACTCGTCAAAATAAAGTCCCAGGTGCACTGAGAGCTGGGTCACGCTCATGGAATAAGTGACTCCCCCAAAACGGAACTGCACTGTGTCGGCCGAATCAATTGTCCCAAAATATCTCTCTAAGTAGAAAGTGCTAAGAAACTCTAAGGTAAGCTCCTTGTAGGTAGGCTTTCTAATCTGAAAGAATGCCTCCCAAGCACCTACACTAATGAGCTCACGGATCTCATCCTCCAAGCTGAACTCTCTCAATACTGCCCAATCTAGGTATCAGCCTTCTACAAATGACCGGTCCTTATGTCTATCAAAGGCTTGAATATGAGCCTCTTCTGTGAACTCCAAGAATGGAGGTGTTGGTCCCCTAGAGGAGGTCCCTTTAGAAGTACTACCCTTGGTTGTTTTCCTGGCAGTTGTCTTTTGTCTCTTTGACATGATTTGCAAAAGAAAATGACAAAGTGAGAGAGAGTGTTGAGAGTTTATCAATCAGCAGATTCCAAAGGAAAAAGTTCAGCAAGTACTTTCAATATCATCCAATGTCAAATGATATGCAATTCAAAGGTCAATGCCATCAATGCAAATAAGTGGTCATATCAATGAGATAAATCAGGCAATTAGTCAATCAATCACTAAACTTCGAGGGATTTAAATCCAATCAATCAAACATTTCAAGTCCTATTAATCAAAGATTTAAATTCAATCAATCAATCATCAAACCTCAAAGGACATGAACATTCCTATAAATTCTAACATGCATTAGAGTTCAATAAACATAAGCAATTGCAAATAACTCCAAAGATTTCAAAGAAAATGATCTTACCGTGTGAATTGCAGAAGAAAACCTAAGTTCTTGGTTAGATGACAAGAGGAATCCAAATGTTGAATTTCAACCGATTAAATGGAAGATCAAGCAATAAAATCACTTCAAATAGCCAAATAAAGCACTTTAATCGGTGTAATTTGGCAAGATGATGGCCGAAAATGAGGATAGAGAGATTAGGGCACAGAGGAAGACGAAGAAAATGAGGGAAAATGAAAGAAAATCAGGGTTTTTCGCCATTAAAAGCTCATCCGCCCAGGAACACAAGGTCAAACACGGCACGTGTGGTACCCCGTGTTTCTCTGCGGATGAGTGTTCTGGGATTCGCAAACTTACACAGGGTCTGACATACCCCGTGTTCTTCCCCGAGTTTCTCTTTGAAAGATACTAACAGTCTTCGCAATAGTACACGGGGTTAAACACTACCCGTGTTGTACCCCGTGTTTCTCTCTGGAAGGCTCATGTTCAAAAATCCTTTCTCATTGGTTCAGCCAGTGAGGTACACGAGGTAGGACACTACCCGTGTTCAACACTGTATTTCTCTCTGGAATTCCATGAAAATCACAAAGTTTTTATGCTAACCAGTCAGTGAGGAACACAGGGTATGACACTCCCCGTGTTCAACACCGTGTTTCTCACTGGGATGCGATGAAAATCACAAGTCCTTTTATACTGGCTAGACAGTGAGTAACACGGGGTATGACACGGCCCGTGTTGTACACCGTGTATCTCACTGGACTATGTTTTGAGCCTTCTATGCAAGAAAACGAACAACAAACATGCATACATTCCTAATTTACCCCAAAGACAGAGATCAAGTGCAAAAATGAACATCCTAAATTAACAACTCATGACTTATACGCCTCAAACTACTCAGAAACTCAGATTAAAAAGGAGAAAACTAAGATTTAAAAGTAAGAAAACAGAAAAATAAGCTTGGGTTGCCTCCCAAGAAGTTCTTGTTTAAGGTCATAAGCTCGACCCCTATTTTTATCAATCTGGAGCTGGCATTATTGGTGGCCCGGCAACATAATGCTTCAATCTCTGGCCATTAACTTTGAAATTGCCGGTGCTTTCACTCTAAATTTCCACGGCTCCAAATGGATACATCTTCCTCACAAGAAATGGTCCAGTCCACCTTGTCTTGAGCTTTCCTGGGAAGAGTTTAAATCTGGAACTGAACAGCAACACTAGATCTCCTTCATGGAATTCCCATCTGAGGATGCGCTTGTCATGCCAAGCCTTTGTTCTTTCTTTATATATCTTGGCATTGTCGTAGGCTTCATTCCTCAGTTCTTCAAGTTCAAGGAGCTGAAGCTTTCTCTTCTCCCCAGCAGATTGCAAATCGAAGTTGAGCAACTTGATTGCCCAATACGTCTTGTGTTCAACCTCTACTGGTATATGACAGTGCTTCCCATAAATGAGTCTAAATGGTGCCATACCAATGGGAGTCTTAAAAGCAGTTCGGTAGGCCCATAAGGCATCATCCAACTTGAGAGACCAATTTCTCCTTGATCTAGACACAGTCTTCTCCAATATGGCCTTGATTTCTCTATTTGAAAGCTCCACTTGCCCACTGGTTTGAGGGTGATATGGAGTAGAGATCTTATGAGTTACTCCATACCCTTTCAAGAGTGATTGGAATTGATGGGCAATGAAGTGAGACCCTCCATCACTTATGACTGCCCTAGGTATCCCAAACCTAGGAAATAATACCTTCTTGAAGAATCGAACTACAACCTTGGCATCACAAGTCCGAGTGGCAATTGCTTCAACCCATTTGGAAACATAATCAACTGCCACAAGTATGTATTATTTGTTGCAAGAAGGTGGGAATGGTCCCATGAAATCAATTCCCCAAACATCAAATAATTTAACTTCCAAAATGTTGTTCAAAAGCATCTCATGCCTTTTTGATATATTACCAACTCTTTGGCACTAGTCACAAGACAGTGACATAATGGGTGAACATCCTTGAATAGAGTCGGCCAATAGAAACTCGCCTGGGTAATCTTTGCAGCTGTTCTTGAAGGGCCGAAGTGTCCTCCATACGGGGAGGAGTGGCAATGGAACAGAATGCTTGCAATTCTTCCTCAAGCACACCCCTTCTAAACAGGCCATCTGCACATCTTCTATAGAGAAGAGGTTCATCCCAAAAGTAGTGTTTCACCTCTGCTAGAAACTTCTTTTTCTGCTGATACCCTGCATCCGGAGGCAAAACACCACTCACTATATAATTCACATAGTCTGCAAACCATGGCATAGTTGAAGAATAGACAGCCAACAAATAATCATCTGGAAGGGAATCGTTTATTGGCATCTCCTTATCGTCCTCATCTCCTAACTCTTGCTTCAACCTTGAGAGGTGATCAGCCACAACATTCTCCGTACCCTTCTTATCTCGAATTTCTAGATATGAATTCTTGTAACAAAAGAATCCATCTGATTAGACGAGGTTTAGCTTCCTTTCTTGCTTAAAAGGTATCGAATTGCTGCATGATCCGTAAAGACTATCAGCTTGGAATCCACCAAATAGGATCGGACTTTGTCAACTGCATAAACTACCGTAAGAAGTTCCTTTTCAGTTGTGGCATAGTTCAGTTGAGCCTCATCCAAAGTCTTGCTGGCATAGTATATGGGCATGAACTTTCCTATCCTTCCTTTGTCCAAGTACCGCTCCTATTGCATAGTCGCTAGCATCGCACATCACCTCAAATGGTAGATTCCAATCCAGTGCTTGCATGATTGGGGCGGAAATCAAGGCTTTCTTTAACCTGCAAAATGCATCCAAACAATCTTAATTAAAATTAAAAGCAACATCTTTAGCAAGCAAGTTAGTTAAAGGTTTGGTAATTTTAGAGAAATCTTTGATGAAGCGTCGGTAGAAACTGGCGTGTCCCAGAAAACTCCTCACTCCCTTGACAGAAGTTAGGGGAGGTAATTTCTCTATAATGTCCACTTTAGCCTTGTTTACCTCAATACCATGCTCAGATACTTGATGGCCAAGGACAATCCCTTCTCTTACCATAAAATGGCATTTCTCCCAATTAAGTACCAAATTTACCTCATCACATCTCTGCAACACTTGAGATAAATTAGTCAAACAGTTATCAAAGGAAGTACCATATACAAAAAAATCATCCATAAAAAACTTCCCATGATGTTTTCAATAAAATCAGAAAAGATAGCCATCATACAACGCTGAAATGTAGCAGGAGCATTACACAAACGAAAAGCATCCTTCTATATGCAAAAGTGCCATAAGGACCATGTAAAAGTGGTCTTTTCCTGATCATTTGGATGTATAGGAATTTGGAAGAAACCAGAATAACCATCCAAATAACAAAAATGTGATATGCTTAGCTAACCTTTCCAAAGTTTGATCAATGAAGGGGAGAGGGGAAATGGTCTTTCCGGGTTGCCTTGTTCAATTTCCTATAATCTATGCACATCCTCCAACCCATGACAGTCCTAGTAAGAATTAGCTCATTATTTTCATTTTTTACCAC
This sequence comes from Sindora glabra, assembly GCA_020226215.1. Classification (NCBI taxonomy): domain Eukaryota; kingdom Viridiplantae; phylum Streptophyta; class Magnoliopsida; order Fabales; family Fabaceae; genus Sindora; species Sindora glabra. Next base: position 53,866,326 of record CM035230.1, on the reverse strand, counting down.
AGTTAACCCCCCTTTTCTTAGGAACAATATGTACCGGGCTAACCCACTGACTATCTGAAATTGGGTAAATTACCCCAGCATCTAGCAACTTTACTATTTCCTTTTTTACAACTTCTTTCATATTGGGGTTCAACCTTCTTTGATGTTCAATGGAGGGTTTGCTATTTTCCTCCATCAATATCCCATGCATGCATATTGAAGGACTAATCCCTTTCAAATCAGAAATTGTATACCCCAAAGCTTTTCTATGAGATCTAAGCTGCCTAAGTAATTTTTTCTGTTTCAAGAGCAGTTAGATTTGCATTTACTATCACAGGATAAGTGGAATGGGGTCCTAGAAACTCATACCTGAGGGTAGATGGGAGAGGTTTCAATTCTACCTTAGGCGGTGTTTCTTCCTCAGTGATGGTATTGTTAGACTCCACTTCTAATGGTTCAGTTGCTGCTTCAAGGAGGGGAAGTGGTGGGCTTGCTTCCAAAAACTCTGCATATGCAGCAGTTTCCTCATTTTCAACCACTCCAATTTGTGACTAGACATGTTTCAAGTGGATCTTGAAGGCACCCTATTAGAAGGGTTTCTTTCACAACTTTGTCTACCACATCAATCTTGCATATTGAATCTTCACAAACAAGTAATTTAATTGATTCATTCAAATTAAATTCAACTTTTTCATCCCAACAGATAATGAAAGTCTTCCATTTTTGACATCAATCAAAGCACCCGTAGTGGCTAAAAAGGGTCTACCTAAAATGATAGAGATTTGTGAATCCTCTTCCATTTCAAGCACAACAAAATCAACAAGAATAAAAAATTTACCAACCTTGATAGGATATCCTCAAGTATACCTACTGGGTATTTCACTGAACGGTCAGCTAGTTGAAGTGAAACTATGGTGGGCTTCATTTCTTCTATATTCAGTCTCTTTGCCACCGACAGTGGCATGAAGCTCACACTTGCTCCCAAGTCACACAATGCCCGGTCAATAGGAACATTTCCAATCACACAAGGAATGGAGAAGCCGCCTGGGTCCTTTAACTTAGGAGGTAGTTTATTCTGGATGATGGCACTACACTCCTCCGTTAAAGCTACAGTCTCATGCTCCTCTAGCTTCCTTTTGTTCGAGAGAATGTCCTTCAAAAACTTTGCATATGACGGCATTTGTGAAAGAGCATCAGTGAAGGGAATATTGATATACAACTTTTTCAATACTTCCAAGAACTTTCCAAACTGCTTATCAAGTTTTAGCCTTTGCTAGTCTTTGAGGATAAGGGGTAGGTGGTTTGTAAGGTTCTGGAGGGACATATTTTGACTTTTAAGGTAATTCCCCTTCTTTTCACTTCAGTATCATTAGGAATTGAGGCCTTTTTTGCCTTCTTTCTGCTCTTCCCCCACACTTATCTCTTCTTCACCTTCTTGAGTGGCATTTGGATCCTTCAATAGCCTTCCACTCCTAAGAGTTATTGCCTTACAATGCTGCCTAGGATTTGATTCAGGTTGAGTAGGGAGTTGACCAAAAGCTCTAAAAGAAGAAGCAGAAGCTTGTTGAGCTATTTGGGTTTCCAACATCTTTCCATGTGTGGCCAATGAGTTAACTTTGGAGGACAGTTGCCTAATAGAATCCTCCATGACTCTACCATGCTGTCTAAACTCTTCATTAGTTTTCTCTTGGGAAATGAGAAATTTCTCCAAGAGGCCTTCTATATTTAGCAGAGGAAGAGGTTTGAGTTGGTGGGTTATAGGGTCTTTGGTTTTGAAAACCGGGTGGTGGTGGTCTATTATTAGTGTTTGGAGTATTGTATGGCTGGGTGGGCTTGTAGGAAAAATTTTGGTGGTTCCTCCATGATGGATTGTAGGTGTTTCCAAATGGTTCATTTGAATTTTTCTGTCCAAACCCACTGTTATGCACATAGTTCACTTGCTCAGTGAAATCCTGCCCCAATGTACACTCAGTTGCCATATGACCTGTCATACCACAAATCTCACAAGGAAGGTCAGTAGCACCTGTTGCATTTACACTATTAACTTGAAATTTATCAAACTTAGCCATAAGTGCATCTACTTTGCTACCTAGACTTCCTAGTGCATCTACCTTAGCTGACAAATGGTTAAAAGCATCTAATTCATACTTACCTGAAGCTTTCCTTAAAGATCCCCTCTCATTTGACCATTGGTAATGGTTCAAAGCCATATCCTCAATCAACTCATATGCTTCATCTAACCTTTTGTTCATCAAAGCACCTCCAGCAGCAGCATCCACAGTAAGCTTAGTATTGTAGTTCAAACCATTGTAGAAAGTATGAAGAACTAGCCATTTCTCTAACCCATGATGTGGGCACAACCTCAACAGTTCCTTATATCTATCCCAAGCATCAAATAGAGATTCCCCTTCTCTCTGAGAAAATGTGGTAATTTCATTCCTTAATTGAGCAGTCTTGCTTGGAGGAAAATATCGTGATAGAAAAGCCCTCAGTAGCTCTTCCTATGTAGTGATAGACCCTGCTGGTAAAGAGTGCAACCAGGCCCTTGCTCTATCCCTCAAAGAGAATGGGAAGAGTCTAAGCTTGATAGCATCCGCTGCTACACCATTAATCTTGATTGTATCACAGTATTTTAAGAAAATCTGAATATGAAGGTTGGGATCCTCCATTGGTAGTCCACCAAACTGGTTTTGCTGCACTATAGACAAAAGAGCTGGCTTCAATTCAAAGTTATTAGCCTCAACAGCAGGCCTTCTTATACTGGATTGAAGCCCAGTGGCGTCGGGTGCTACAAATTCTCTAAGTGATCTGTTATCCATGCCTTCAAACACTGTTTCAAGGTTAATTGCTTCTTAGATATGTACTGATTTTTGCTCTCTCCTTCTCCTAAGCAGAGTTCTTTCAATCTCTGAGTCTAAGTCAAGAATTCCTTCAAGACTTCTCCTTCGCATATACAAGATTTTTTTTGCAAAATGAATAGGTAATACTCGAATAGAACAAAGTAAGAAAGAAATACTATATATAAAAACAAGAAAATCAGAACAAGATGAATTAAGGACTAAAAGAAAATGAATTGCCTAGTCTAATTCACTCAAAACTTCCTATTAATATCAACTGGTTGCAATCCCCGGCAATGGCGCTAAAAACTTGACGTGATCCTGCAAGTACACGGGTTAAGTCGAGTTATAGTATAAAAGATATCGTCTCCACAGGGATTGAATGTTGAATACTAACTGAATTTCAAGGAAAATTATCTAAGCGTATTGATTGATAATGTGAATTAAGGATAAAATGTAAAAACAGAGCTTAGTTATCAAAAAAGGGTTTAATTCAATGAAATGAAAGCGTACTCAGCTTAAGGTTCCCTTGTACATTTCATTATGGAATGAAGATAATCCTCTAACTTGGTTTACTGTTAATTTAGATTGTTGGATTACCAAAAATAAGCTATACCTCATTGCAAGGCTACTAGCTACTAACCAAAAGATTAAGTGCCCAGAATTTCTCTAGTAATCACTCATCTAGGTTGCATTAACATTGCCTTAGAATCCATTTTCAGACATTTCATCCTGTGCAAAAGAATCTAATTAGCTTAATTCCTAAGTCTAATTGATATTCCCAATGATCATGCAAGGTCCGATTAATTAATTAGTTATTTCAACCTAGAATCAACTAATCTTTAACACAAATCCAATATTCCGGAAGTATTTGTTTGTTCAAGTACAAAACAGCATAATCAAATCATAAATCAACCGTAAATCAAGCTAGATTATATAAAAATCAATTCCATAAATCCATGAACAAGTTCACCCCAGCTGAGCACAAGGGTTTAGTGTGAAGACATTACAAAACTAGAAGAAAACCAGAAAACAGAGAGGGAATTCAAACAAATCATGAAGCTCTACAAATTCCTTGCTTGAATCTTCAATCCTTTGCTTGAATCCACGTTAGAAGTTGCCCTTGGTGAGTATAGGTCTTTCCTAGGGTTTCTCCCAGCAGCTCCTTTTTTAATTTTTTAGTTTCTCCTCCTCTCCTTCTGATTTTTCGCACAAAACTTATATGGGTAATGTATATGGGGTATAACACGGCCCATGTTCTACCTCGTGTTTCTCTGCGAAAGTTGAGCAGCATGATACACGGGGTGCAACACTCCCCGTGTTTACTTGCGAAGTGTCAAGCAGTATTGTACACGGGGTATGACACGGCCCATGTTGTACCCTGTATTCTTCTGTGAGGCTGGTCAGCATGATACACGGGGTGTGACACTCCCCGTGTTTACCTTAGAAATGAAGGGCAGTATGGTACACGGGGAATGACACGGCCCGTGTTTACCCTCGTGTTCTTCTCTGAGTAGCTCAGTGAAGCTTGGAAGCATTCCAGAAGGATACACGGCCTTCAACACGGGGTTCCCATACCCCGTGTTCTTTGTCAGGTGAGCAACTTTGCTTCGATTCTCCACAATTCGCATAGTTTTGCCTCCGGATCCTTTTCTAATGCTCAAATGTGTCATTTCAAAACCTGAAAATAAAATATCGAGCATCTAAGTATCCTTTTCAATCAATTTGCACAAGATACTAAGTAAATAAGTGATGAAACACACAAAATTTATGTGCAATTGTGCATTTATCATGGACCCCTGGAATCAATTGGCCATTCGATTCATCAACCCCTGGGAGCCCTGAATCGCTTGGCTACTTGATTCTGAAGCTTAGTTTCATCTCTAGATCGATTTGACCATTCGATTCATCAACCTCTAGGAGCGTTGAATCGCTTAGCTACTTGATTCTAAAGCCCAATTTCGCCTCTGGACCCCTTGAATCGATTGGCCACTCGATTCACACATGAAAAATTCAATTTTCTATAAATTTTTTACTGTGCAACCGATCCAAAACACCTCATAATCATATATAATGCACATTAAAGCCAAGTATGATCATCAATACACCTATATAACATCTTATATCACTTTTTCCATCATTTATTACTTCCAAAACATAAGATTAAATCAAAATCAAGCAAGGTCTCAAACTAACTTATAATTCACATATATCTTCATATAACTGCTGGAAATCGCGCATCATACATGCACAACGGAATAAAACTTTTTTTTTGCACGATTTCCACCAAGGATCCATGCGAATTTAGAACGCCATAGATTAGGGATTAGGGTTTATACCTTTTGCAAAACTCTTCTGACCGCTACACCAAGTCCGATCTGCTTCCAAATCACGAACCGAATGGAAACCAGTAAATCAGATCACCAGTACAACGTTTATGTGGCTGCACCTCTGTGGTATCCACACGAACCCGTGAATCACCGATGAATGTCCGCTACACACACCGGTTGGAATTGATCTCCTTAGACCTCGTAGTGCTAGCTACGCCTCTTCAGAGATTTTTGTCTAGGAGAGTGGCTAGGGTTTTTCTATGCTTTTACTTGGGGTGCGTCAAGAATAATAGTCCTCCTATTATTACCCAATAAGCCTATTTAAATAGGTGCATAGAAAAACCTAACCTATTTGGGCCTTATTCCATTGTATAATTATAGGCTTACTATTGGGCCTTATAATTATAACATGAATTCCCAAATATTAAGCCCAAACAATTTGGTCCTTTAATTCCAAATTCACTAAGCTCTAAGTATGCGACCCTACAGGCTCTCATTACGTTGGCAATGGCCATTAATCATATTAATGATCATAAACAAAGATTGGTGTCTAGCAACACATCATTGTTACCCAAGTAATGAGAAAGTCGGTTATTTGACTAAACCTTTACACGTGATCATCACTTATGTCCTTTTGTCCTATACATCTAGATTGAGCACGAGACATGGACCGTGTCATTCCCGTATAGCCCAATCTTAAGGTTTCTTGACTCCTAAGTAAGCTGACTGAAACAAATGTAATCGACATCTCATGTCAATTCATTTGAGCATGGCCATGCATTTTCTCAGCTTTACTTAGTCAAGGGGCCCATAGATGTTACTCCTGTTATAGGAGGACAAATCCCATCTTGATCACACAAATCCCTCCGCATGATATGTGACATATCCAATATCTACCCTTGCATTCACTTAACCATTAGTGACATAGAATAGTATCAAAATATGAAACTCACATGTAGGGAACCTTGGTGATCTCAGGTCAAAGGACCATATTAATAATGATCACTAAGAACCACTTATGACACTCATATAACGATCCATGTAGTGTTCTTAATATGGGTCGGTCTAGTATACAAGTTCTCTAACTTGTACTCATGTGTAAACTTAATATCCCATATAAGTTTTCACACATGCTAGTCTTAACATATCAAAGCAACCTAATCCACAATGATATATGACTAGGGACATTTAAGAATACAATTATTCTAAGGTTATTATTATAATTAAATATATTACACAGATAATATATATAAATGTAATAATTGGAATTGCCATTTAAAATAACATGATTCAAAATTACAATCACCAATATGATTGGTTTTAGGGCATATACACTAACAATAACTTTAAAATTTATAGATTTAGCTAGATGTTAGGAATTTGAATTATTACATGCAGCGAAATTTCAAAATTTTGATCCGAATTCTACCTAGGATCCATGCAAAAAGCACAAATCAATGATTAGGATTTTACCTAGTGGGCACTCGTATTTCTACTAATCAAAACTTGAGAGTGGATGAATCAAACGCCGAGCGGAAGGTACAGTGTCTCTACGGTATCCACATGGAGTGAACAACGACCTCTCGCCCTCCATGAATCTGCTAGGATGCGTTTCTCTCTCTAGGAATTAGGATTCGATGTTTTTTGAATGATTTAAGATTTTAGGAGGATTATGAGCGTGTTTCTCATATGCTGCCCTCAAGCCCCTTTTTATAGAACTTAAGCAAGCCACAATCCTAGTCTTACTAGAATAATACTTTCAAAATCCTAATTACACTTAACAACTCATCTTATCCTTATCCTAAAGATAATGGGGAGAGATAGAAATTATCTATTAATTATCTAATATTAGATAATAATATTATCTCATAATATAAATATCTTAATTATTAGATAATTGTATATAGTTATCAAATATCAAAATAATATTATCTCATAATATATTTATCTAATATCTGATAACGTAATTATTTGATATTATTTTAATATCAAATAATATCACAATTATATATATATATATAGATATATATTATGTGAATAACACATTATTATTCTTAATAATAATATATATATGTACGAAAATAAGTCCAATTAATTGGATATTAATATAATTAAAGTCCAATTAATTATTATCTTATTTCTACTCCTTTTGTGTGACCCTGTAGGTTCTTACTACGTTGACAATGATTCATTATTGAGCCATAGATAGTGAATGGTATCTAGCAACACATCACTGCCACTCAAGTAGTAAGAATATCTGTGATTCGACATCCACCTAATACATGATCAACGTTTTGCATCATAACCCTTTTGTAATAATATTCAAATTGAACTGGAGGCATGGAATGTGTCATCCTTGTCAATGTTCAATTTATATTTCTTAATACTGGGTAGATTTAAAATAAATGATTAATATCACATATTAATTTAACTGAGCATGGCCATGCATTTCTAAGTCTCACTCAATCAAGGGGCCCAAGGATATTTCTCTTTTATACAAGAGTAACAAAATCTCATCTACATCACTCACTTCCCTCTGCACAATTTATGACACACACAATCAATGACCTACTGGTCATTCTAATTAAAGGTGACATAGGACAATATTAAAGTGAATAATTCCTCAAGTAGGGAACTGTAGTGACTTCAGGTCAAAGGTTTATGTGTATTTGTGATCATATAAGAATAACTTATGACACGTCTATCCATGCAATATTCTCATAGTGGGTCAGTCCAATACATTGTTCACTAGTAATGTACTCATGTATTGACTTGATATCATATATCCATGATTTGTAATCATCAATCACTATACATGTTAGTCTCGATGTATTATTACTATTTTTTTCGTAATAATACTTGACTAAGGGCATTTTAGGAATAGCGAAGCTATTCCAAGGATAATTATTATATTAAGTTATAAATCGTGCAGAATAATAATAAAATTATGAGAACAAAATATAATAATTAAATTACTTAAAATAAAATATAATACATTATGTATTATTTCAATCATCTATATGATTAGTTCCTAGGACACACACTAATAATCTCCCACTTGGACTAGAGCCAATCACTCATGTATCTAATACCAAGTGACATAGTATGACCATCATGCTCTTTCTACACTAAAGGCTTTGTTAGTGGGTCGACGATATTATCATCAGTTAGTACTTTGCATATCTTCACATCTCCTCTATCGATGATTTCTCGAATGAGATGGAAACGCCTAAGTATATGTTTGGATAGCTGGTAAGATCTAGGTTTCTTGGCTTGTGCAATGGCTCCATTGTTGTCACAATAGAGATCCACTGGGTTTGCGATGCTAGGAACAACGCCAAGTTCAGTAATGAAATTTTTTATCCAAATAGCCTCTTTTGACACATCAAAGGCAGCAATATACTCAGCTTCTGTAGTAGAGTCGGCCACTGTTTCTTGCTTTGAACTCTTCCAGCACACAACGCCACCATTTAGGCTAAATACATAACCTGATTGCGATCTAAAGTCATCCTTGTCGGATTGGAAACTGGCATTAGTGTAACCTTTTACAACAAGTTCTTCCACTCCTCCATATATTAAGAATGAATCCCTAGTCCTTCTTAAGTACTTAAGGATATTCTTAATGGTAATCCAGTAAGGTTCACCTGGATTTGACTGGTACTTGCTCGTCATTGGTCTCTAAATCCCGCAAGTGCACAGGTTAAGTCTAGTTATAGTATAAAAGATTATCATTCTCCACAGGGATTATAGGTTGAGTACTAACTGAATCTCAAGTAAATTATCTAGGCAGATCAATTGAGAGTGTAAATTAAGAATTAAATGTAAAACAGAGCTTAGCTATCAAAATAAGGTTTGATTCAATGGAATAAAAGCGTACTTAGCTTAAGGATCCCTTGTACACTTCATTATGGAATGAATTTACTTCTCTAACTTGGTTTACTGTTAATTAAGATTGCTGGATTACCAAAATTAAGCTATACCTCATTGCAAGGCTACTAGCTACTAACCGAGAGATTAAGTGTCCAGAATTACTCTAGTAACCACTAATCTAGGTTGCATTAACTTTGCTTAGAATCCATTTTTGGACATTTCATCCTATGCAAAAAAATTCAATCAGCTTAATTCCTAAGTCTAATTGACATTCCCAATGATCATGCAAGATCCGATTAATTAATTGGTCATTTCAACCTAGAATCAACTAATCCATAACACAAATCCAATATTCCGGATATATTGGCTTGTTCCAGACAAAACAACATAATCAAATCATAATTCAACAATAAATCAAGCTAGATTATATAAGATTCAGTTCCATAACTCCATGAACAAGTTCACCTAAGCTAAGCACAAAGGTTTAGTGTGAGAACATTACAAGATCAGAAGAAAACAAGAAAACAGAGAGGGAAGTCAAACAATCCATGAAAATCTACAAATTTCTTGCTTGATTCTTCAATTCCTTGCTTGAATCCGCGTTAGAAGGCGCCTTTGGTGAGTTTGAGTCCCTCCTAGGGCTTCTCCCAGCAGCTCTCCTTGTTAATTCTCAGTTTCTCTCCCCCCTTTGCAAGATCTCGTGCAAAACTTATATTTTTGATGTACACGGGGTCCAACACGGCCCGTGTTGTACCCCGTGTTTCTCAGCGAAAGTTTGAGCAGCAAGAAACACGTTGTGCAACACGCCCCGTGTTCTCCTACGAAATGTCAAGCAGTAATGTACACGGGGTAGTACATGCCCCATGTTCTACCCCGTGTTCTTCAACGAAGACTGATCAGCATATTACACGGGGTGTGACACCCCCCGTGTTCTTCATAAGCGAATGGCAGTAAGATACACGGGGTCCAACACGGCCCGTGTTGTACCCCGTGTTCTTCTCTGAGTAGCTCAGCAAAGCCTCGAAGTAGTTCAGAAAGAAACACGGCAATGAACACGGGGTTCCCATACCCCGTGTTCTTTGCTGAGTGAACAATCTTGCTTCAATGCTTCATTATTTGAATGGTTTTGCCTCTAGATTCTTTTCTAATGCTTATATGTGTCATTTCATGACCTGAAAACAAAATATAGAGTATCTAAGTGTCCTTTTCAATCAATTTACACCAAATACTAAGTAAATAAATGGATGAAACACATAGAATTTAGGTGTATTTGTGCACTTATCAATTCCCCTACACTTGAATCTTGCTTGTCCTCGAGTAAGGAAGTAAGAGAACAAGAAAATCTACCCCAATTTTACTCACTTCTTTTTCTTCTTTTCTTTCTTCTTTTTTTTTTTATAATCAGGCAATCATTCAACAAATCAAAGATTAGGAGCAAGTCATGCTAAGAAACTAAATGAAAATAAAGCAACTAAACAAGTCAATTCTCAGCATAGAAGCAAAAAAGAATAGCCTCACAGGTAAAGTGCTTACTCTTACTCTCAAAACAAGGCTTGTGTATACTCTCAAGTCAATTAGCTCATAACTTAATGCTACCATATGCTTGCACAAACTCTAATTTCCACTATTATAATGTAAAATGCATGCAAATTAGAGGACTTTATTAAGGAAAAAGGGTGAGGATAGGGGGAAGGAACATCAAGGGGTGAAAAGTGATAGAACCCTGAGTTTGAAGGAAGAAGACACATTGGTCATGAATTTGACCATTGTCAAGTTCCATTACTCAGCTTGATAGCTTGCTTCCACCCTTGCTTCAACCTCCATTCTTCTCCTTTTGATTTTCATTATTTCATTCATCATCATTTTTTTTATACAAATAAATCAACAAACACAACATTTTTTTTATTTTTTTATTCATTCATAACAAGCTTTTCTTCCTTTTCTTCTTCCCAGATTATTTAATTGACACCATTTTTTTATGGTGTTTTGTTTTCTTCTTTTCTTCTTTTTTTTTTATTTATTTGTTTGTTTGTTTTTGATTTTTTTTTAACAACCAAAACTACAAATTAACTTATCCAACTAGCAACACTAAGTAAGGACCTCAAAAATAGCCAAACTTATAAAATGTGTCTAAGTCTCCTCAAACTCTAAGGTTCAAGTTCACTTAGGTAGTGGCTTTGGATGAACACGGTATGGCTAGGCTAGAAATGAGGGTCCAAGGCTCAAAGTGGCTAACTAGGGAAAAAGTTTTAGGGAAAAATTAAAGAAAAGAATTCAAATGAGCCAAACAAATAAAAAGGGTAAAGAAACATGGCCTCATCATTTTTGACATGCAAAGTACATAAAATGTAGCCTCAAAAAGAGAAAATGCAAGTTCTAGAGCACAAAGGCAAGAGTGATGACATAATCCCTCACGAAGAAAAATGAGCTTTAATTTCTAATGAGAAAATAGCTCAAAAGGCTTAAATCTCACAAGGGACAATTATGCTCATTACTCTTAGTTTCAAGCTTTAGATTTTCCTTATCAAGTTGCCAAATATTCATTAAAGAAACAAGGCATGAATCAATCACTTTATTCAATGAATTGCTTTACATTTTTTATTATTATTATTATTATTTATTTTCATCATTTCATTTTTTTATATATATCATTGAAATTGGAGCAAATTTCAGTGCTCTAAATCATTCAAGCAAGTTCAAGTGCAAAGCATTGCAAAACACTGCTCCCCCACACTTAAAAGTGGACATTGTCCTCAATGTACAAAATAGTAAATGAGAAAAGAGACAGAGAATAAATGGGGAACTGAAACTTTCCTGACATGCGGATTATGGCTGTCCAGTATATCGCAGGGAGATCCAGAAGTAGAGATAGAGTGGGAGAGAGAGAGAGAGAGAGGAGACTGGAATCTAGAAGAAAGAATAGACAATACTTAGAAAAATAGACTATTAGTTATTACAGATATTAATATCAAGAGTGCAAGAAAATCACAAAGTTTTTATGTGAACCAGATAGTGAGGAACACAAGGTTGTACACTGTCCGTGTTCAACACCGTGTTTCTCTCTGGAACGCAATGAAAATCAGAAGTTCTTTTAAATTGGCCAGACAGTGAGGAACACGGGATACTACACGGCCCGTGTTGTACACCGTGTTTCTCACTGGGCTGTGTTTTTAGCCCTCTGTGCAAGAAATCAAACAACAAACATACATTCATGCCTAATCTACCTCAAAAACAGAGTCCACATGCAAAAATGAACATCCTACATCAACACTTAATGACTTAAATGCCTCCATTACTCAGAAACTCAGATTGAAAAGTGGAAAACTAAGAATTAAAAGCAACAAAATAGAAAAATAAGCTTGGGTTACCTTCCAAGAAGCGCTTGTTTAAGGTCATAAGCTCGACCCTTGTTTCTTTATCAATCTGGAGCCTCCATTATTGGTGGTCCAGCAACATAATGCTTCAATCTCTTGCCATCAAGTGGTGGGTTTGCCTCCAAAAATTTTGCATATGCAGCAATCTCATCATTTTCAGCAATTTCATCTTTTACTAGACATGCTTCAAGAGGATCTTGGAGGCTTCCCTTTTGATGGTCTTCTTTCACAACTTTGTCTAGCACATCTACCCTGCATATGGAGTCTTCACGAATAGGTAATTTGATTGATTCATTCAAATTAAATTCAACCTTCTCATCCCCAACAGATAATGACAGTCTACCATTTTTAACATCAATTAAAGCTCCAGCAGTAGCAAGAAATGGTCTACCTAAAATAATAGGGATTTGAGCATCCTCTTCCATCTCAAGGACAACAAAGTCAACAGGTATAAAAAACTTACCCACTTTAATAGGTACATCCTCAAGAATACCTACTGGATACTTTACTGAACGGTCGGCTAGTTGAAGTGAAACCATGGTGGGCTTCATCTCCTCAATGTTCAATCTCTTAGCAACCGACAATGGCATAAGGCTCACACTCGCCCGCAAGTCACATAATGCCCGATCAATAGGGACATTTCCTATAACGCAAGGAATGGAGAAGCCTCCTGGATCCTTTAGCTTAGGAGGTAGTTTATTTTGAATGATGGCACTACACTCCTCAGTCAAAGCCACAGTTTCATGCTCCTCTAACTTCCTCTTGTTGGAAAGAATGTCCTTCAAGAATTTAGCATATGAAGGCATTTGTGAAAGTGCATCAGTGAAGGGAATATTGATGTACAATTTCTTCAGCACTTCCAAGAACTTTCCAAATTGCTTATCCAGTTTAGCCTTAGCCAATCTTTAAGGATAAGGGATAGGCGATTTGTACGGTTCCGAAGGAATATATTTTGATTTGTCTAGTAGTTCCCCTTCTTTCTCTTCAACTTCCTTAGAAATTGAGGCCTTGTTGCCCTCATTTTGCTCTTCTTCCACACTTGTCTCTTTTTCACTTTCTTGAGTGGCAATAGGATCATTCAATAATCTTCCACTCCTAAGAGTTATTGCTTTGCAATGCTCCCTTGGATTTGATTCCGGTTGAGCAGGGAGTTGGCCATAAGCTCTTGAAGAAGATGCAGAAGCTTGTTGAGCAATTTGAGTTTCCAGCATCTTTCCATGAGTGGCCAAGGAATCTACCTTAGAAGACAGTTGCCTAATTGAATCTTCCATGTATCTTCCATGTTGTCTAAATTCCTCATTGGTTTTCTCTTGAGAAATAAGAAATTTCTCCAAGAGGCCTTCTAATTTTGCAATAGAGGATGGTTGGGCTGGTGGGTTGTATGATCTTTGACCTTGGAAACCAGGTGGTGGTGGTCTATTGGTGGTGGTTTGTGTGTTGTATGGTTGGGTGGGCTTGTAGGAGAAATTTGGATGATTCCTCCATGATGGATTGTAAGTGTTTCCAAATGGTTCACTTTGGTTTTTCTGTCCAAACCCACTGTTATTCACATAATTCATTTACTCAGTAAAATCTTGGCCCAAGGTGCATTCAGCTGCAACATGCCCTGTAATTCCACAAATCTCACAAGGAATGTCAGTGGCACCTGTTGTATTCACACTGTTAACATGAAATTTGTCAAATTTAGCCATTAGAGCATTTACCTTGCTGCCTAAACTTCCTAATGCATCTACTTTATCAGATAAATGACTAAAGGCATCTAATTCATACTTCCCTGCTGCTTTTCTTGATGGTCCCCTCTCATTTGACCATTGATAATGGTTCAAAGCCATGTCTTCAATCAGCTTATAAGCTTCATCTAATCTTTTATTCATTAAGGCACCTCCAGCAGCAGCATCCACAGTAAGTCTAGTGTTGTAATTCAAACCATTGTAAAAGGTATGAAGAACAAGCCATTTTTCTAATCCATGATGTGGACACAGCCTTAATAGCTTTTTGTATCTATCCCAAGCATCAAATAGGGATTCTCCTTCCCTCTGAGAAAATGTAGTAATCTCGTTCCTCAATTAGGCAGTCTTGCTTGGAGGAAAGTATCTTGATAGGAAAGCCCTCAGTAGCTCCTCCCATGTGGTAATTGATTCGGCTGGTAAAGAATGCAACCAAGCTCTTGCTCTATCCCTCAAGGAGAAAGGGAAGAGTCTAAGCTTGATAGCATCAGCTGCTACACCATTGATCTTTATTGTATCACAGTATTCTAGGAAAATTTGAATGTGGAGGTTGGGATCCTCTATTGGCAATCCACCGAACTAGTTTTGCTGCACTATAGACAACAAAGCTGGCTTCAATTCAAAGTTATTTGCCTCAACAGCGGGCCTTTGTATACTAGATTGAAGACCAGTGGCATCGGGTGCTGCAAACTCTCTAAGTGATCTATTGTCCATGTCTTGAATTACTGGTTCAGTATGGATTTCTTCTTGGATGTGAACTGACTGCTGCTCTCTTCTTCTCTTATGCAAAGTTCTTTCAATTTCTGGATCTAAGTCAAGAATTCCTTCAAGACTTCTTCTTCGCATATAAAAGATTTTCTGCAAAATGATTATGTAACACTAAAACAGAACAAGGTAAGAAAGAAATGCTGAATAAAAATAAGAAAATCAGATCAAGATGAATTAAGAAGTAAAAGAAAATAAATTGCCTAGTCTAATTCACTTAAAACTTGTGGTTAATATCAACTGGATACAATCCCCGGCAACGGCGCCAAAAACTTGACCTCTAAATCCCACAAGTGCACAGGTTAAGTCTAGTTATAGTATAAAAGATTATCGTTCTCCACAGGGATTATAGGTTGAGTACTAACTGAATCTCAAGTAAATTATCTAGGCAGATCAATTGAGAGTCTGAATTAAGAATTAAATGTAAAACAGAGCTTAGCTATCAAAATAAGGTTTGATTCAATGGAATAAAAGCGTACTTAGCTTAAGGATCCCTTGTACACTTCATTATGGAATGAATTTACTTCTCTAACTTGGTTTACTGTTAATTAAGATTGCTGGATTACCAAAATTAAGCTATACCTCATTGCAAGGCTACTAGCTACTAACCGAGAGATTAAGTGTCCAGAATTACTCTAGTAACCACTAATCTAGGTTGCATTAACTTTGCTTAGAATTCATTTTTGGACATTTCATCCTATGCAAAAAAATTCAATCAGCTTAATTCCTAAGTCTAATTGACATTCCCAATGATCATGCAAGATCCGATTAATTAATTGGTCATTTCAACCTAGAATCAACTAATCCATAACACAAATCCAATATTCCGGATATATTGGCTTGTTCCAGACAAAACAGCATAATCAAATCATAATTCAACAATAAATCAAGCTAGATTATATAAGATTCAGTTCCATAACTCCATGAACAAGTTCACCTAAGCTAAGCACAAAGGTTTAGTGTGAGAACATTACAAGATCAGAAGAAAACAAGAAAACAGAGAGGGAAGTCAAACAATCCATGAAAATCTACAAATTTCTTGCTTGATTCTTCAATTCCTTGCTTGAATCCGCGTTAGAAGGCGCCTTTGGTGAGTTTGAGTCCCTCCTAGGGCTTCTCCCAGCAGCTCTCCTTGTTAATTCTCAGTTTCTCTCCCCCCTTTGCAAGATCTCGTGCAAAACTTATATTTTTGATGTACACGGGGTCCAACACGGCCCATGTTGTACCCCGTGTTTCTCAGCGAAAGTTTGAGCAGCAAGAAACACATTGTGCAACACGCCCCGTGTTCTCCTACGAAATGTCAAGCAGTAATGTACACGGGGTAGTACATGCCCCATGTTCTACCCCGTGTTCTTCAACGAAGACTGATCAGCATATTACACGGGGTGTGACACCCCCCGTGTTCTTCATAAGCGAATGGCAGTAAGATACACGGGGTCCAACACGGCCCGTGTTGTACCCCGTGTTCTTCTCTGAGTAGCTCAGCAAAGCCTCGAAGTAGTTCAGAAAGAAACACGGCAATGAACACGGGGTTCCCATACCCCGTGTTCTTTGCTGAGTGAACAATCTTGCTTCAATGCTTCATGATTTGAATGGTTTTGCCTCTGGATTCTTTTCTAATGCTTATATGTGTCATTTCATGACCTGAAAATAAAATATAGAGCATCTAAGTGTCCTTTTCAATCAATTTGCACCAAATACTAAGTAAATAAGTGGATGAAACACATAGAATTTAGGTGTATTTGTGCACTTATCAGTCATGCTTAAAGCATACGAGACATTAGGACTGCTGGAAATCGCGCATCATACATGCACAACGGAATAAAATTTTTGCACGATTTCCACCAAGGATCCATGCGAATTTAGAATGCCATAGATTAGGGATTAGGGTTTATACCTTTCGGCAAAATTCTTCTGACCGCTGCAGCAAATCCGATCTGCTTCCAAATTACGAACCGGAATGGAAACCAGTAAATCAGATCACCAGTACAACGTTTTGTGGCTGCACCTCTGTGGTATCCACACGAACCCGTGAATCACCGATGAATGTCTGCTACACACACTGGTTGGAATTGATCTCCTTAGACCTCGTAGTGCTAGCTACGCCTCTTCAGAGATTTTGGTCAAGGAGAGTGGCTAGGGTTTTTCTATGCTTTTACTTGGGGTGCGTGAAGAATAATAGTAATCTTATTATTACCCAATAAGCCTATTTAAATAGGTGCATAGAAAAACCTAACCTATTTGGGCCTTATTCCATTGTATAATTATAGGCTTACTATTGGGCCTTATAATTATAACATGAATTCCCAAATATTAAGCCCAAACAATTTGGTCCATTAATTCCAAATTCACTAAGCTCTAAGTATGCGACCCTACAGGCTCTCATTACGTTGGCAATGGCCATTAATCATATTAATGATCATAAACAAAGATTAGTGTCTAGCAACACATCATTGTTACCCAAGTAATGAGAAAGTCGGTGATTTGACTAAACCTTTACACATGATCATCACTTATGTCATTTTGTCCTATACATCTAGATTGAGCACGAGACATGGACCGTGTCATTCCCGTATAGCCCAATCTTAAGGTTTCTTGACTCCTAAGTAAGCTGACTGAAACAAATGTAATTGACATCTCATGTCAATTCATCTGAGCATGGCCATGCATTTTCTCAACTTCACTTAGTCAAGGGGCCCATAGATGTTACTCCTGTTATATAGGAGGGACAAATCCCATCTTGATCACACAAACCCCTCCGCATGATATGTGACATATCCAATATCTACCCTTGCATTCACTTAACCATTAGTGACATAGAATAGTATCAAAATATGAAACTCACATGTAGGGAACCTTGGTGATCTCAGGTCAAAGGACCATATTAATAATGATCACTAAGAACCACTTATGACACTCATATAACGATCCATGTAGTGTTCTTAATATGGGTCGGTCCAATATACAAGTTCTCTAACTTGTACTCATGTGTAAACTTAATATCCCATATAAGTTTTCACACATGCTAGTCTTAACATATCAAAGCAACCTAATCCACAATGATATATGACTAGGGACATTTAAGAATACAATTATTCTAAGGTTATTATTATAATTAAATATATTACGCAGACAATAAATATAAATATAATAATTGGAATTGCCATTAAAATAACATGATTCAAAATTACAATCACCAATATAATTAGTTTTAGGGCATATACACTAACAAGGACGAGTACATATCATGGCATACGTGATAGATCCAATTACTGATGCATATGGTATCTTATTCATGTGGTCCTTCTCATCTTGTATCGAGGGACACTGAGCTTTGGACAAATTTATGCCATGCGACATAGGCAAAAATCCTCTTTTAGATTCTTGCATGTTAAACCGTTTTAACACTTTATCTATGTATGTACTTTGACTTAGGCCAAGCAATTTTCTTGATCTATCTCTATAGATCTTAATACCTTGTATATAGGTAGCTTCACCTAAGTCTTTCATCGAGCAACAATTTCCTAATCAAGTCTTTACTGTTTGCAATGTAGGGATATCATTTTCGATGAGTAGTATGTCATCCACATACAACACAAGGAAAATAATTTTGCTCCCACTAACCCTTTTGTAAACACAAGATTCATCTTCATTTTTTATGAAATCAAATTCTTTGATTGCCTCATTAAAATAAAGATTCCAACTCCGTGAAGCTTGCTTTAATCCATAAATGGATCATTATAGTTTACATACCTTTTCAGCAGTTTCAGGAATGACAAAACCCTAGGGCTATGTCATATATACAACCTCAAGGAGCTTTCCATTAAGAAAAGCGATTTTGACATCCATCTGTCAGATTTCGTAATCATAAAAAGTTGCAATAGCAAGAAAAATCCGGATGGATTTAAGCATGGCAACTAAGGAATAGGTCTTATCATAGTCTATACCATGAACTTGCCTATAACCTTTTACGACTAATCATCCCTTAAAGGTTTGCACGTTACCATCCATGTCAATTTTCTTCTTGAAAACCCATTTGCATCCAATAGGTTTTACCCTTTCAGGTGGATCAACCAAAGTCCATACTTAGTTAGTATACATGGAATCCATCTCAGATTTCATGGCCTCAAGCCACTTCTTAGAGTCTAGCCCTTTTATAACTTCTTGGTAAGTTGTAGGCTCATCTTGATCCATGAGCAAAACATCGCCATTTTGAGTCACAAGAAATCCATATCTCTCGGGCTCATGGCGTATCCTACCAGACTTACATGGGCCTTGTGTTACTTGAGTTAGTTCCTGACCCACAACATCTTGTGGTCTTTTTTCAAGCTCTATTATAGGTTCAGTGTTACTTTGTGAGTCTCGCACTTCTTCGATTTCTACTTTCCTCCCACAGTTTTTCTTAGAGATAAATTCTCTTTCTAAAAAAATACTAGTTCGTGCGACAAATACTTTGCCTTCACTAGGATTATAGAAATAGTATCCCTTAGTTTCCTAAGGATACCCTACAAAGTAGCACTTGTCCGATTTGGGTCCGAGTTTATTAGAAACTTGACGTTTTACATAAGCCTCGCAACCCCAAATCTTCATAAAAGATAAGCTGGAACGTTTCCCAGTCCATATCTCATATGGAGTCTTTTGAACCGTTTTAGAGGGAACACGGTTGAGGGTAAAAGCAGCTGTCTCTAGAAAATGCCCCCAAAAGGAAATTGGAAGATCTGTATGACGTCTAACAAGGTACGATTCCTTCTTTCTGAAACACCATTCCATTGTGGTGTTCAAAGTGGAGTGAGTTATGATACTATACCACACTCCTTTAGATAGTCATCAAATTCTTAGCTTAAGTATTCTCCACCTCGATCTGATCGAAGTGTTTTAATACTTTTACTAAGTTAGTTTTGTACTTCATTCTTGAATTCCTTGAACTTTTCAAAGGATTCTGATTTGTGCTTCATAAGATACACATATCCATATCTACTGAAATCATCAGTAAATATAATAAAGTACTGGAAACCTCCTATAGCAGGTGAACTAATAAGCCCACATACATTAGTATGTATGAGACTTAATAGATCATTAGCCCTTTCACTGTATTTAGTGAATGGTGTTTTAGTCATTTTACCTAGCAAACAAGATTCACATATTTCATATGATTCAAAATCAAATGAATCCAAGAATCCATCTTTATGGAGCTTGGATATGCGCTTCTCATTTATATGGCCCAAACGATAATGCTAGAGATAGGTTGGATTTAAATCATTTAATTTAAATCGCTTAATGTTTATATTATAGATAGGCATTTCAAGATCAAGAATATAGAGCTCATTGAACATTTGTGTACTACAGTAAAACATTTCATTTAAATAAACTGAACAACTTTTGTCTTTTATTATAAATGAAAAACCTTTCTTGTCCAAACAGGAAACAAAAATAATATTCCTGTTGATAGCAGGCATAAAATAACAATCCTCTAATTCTATTACTAATCTAGAAGGTAAAGATAGATAATATGTCCCTACAGCTAGTGCAGCAACTCTTGCTCCATTGCCAACTCGTAGGTCCACTTCGCCTTTAGCTAGAGTCCTACTCCTTTGTAGTTCCTGCACATTTGTACAAATGTGAGAACTGCATCTGGTATCTAATACCTAAGATGTAGAAGTGGAAACATTAATTTCTATAACATAAATACCTCAAGCGGAAGTGTCACTTCCTTTCTTCTTTTTCAGATCTTCTAGATAGACCTTACAGTTTCTTTTCCACTGTCCGGTCTGACCACAATGGAAGCATGTCCCTTCCTTAGCCACACCTCTTTTTAGTTTCAGTGCAGAGGATTTAGACTTGGGCTTACCTTTGGATTTGGAATCTTTTTTGTTTTTGCCCTTGCCTTTTCCTTTGCTTTTGCCCTTTTGAACCATCATTATGGTATTAGGCTTAGTCTTCTACAAATTTTGTTCAGCAGTTCTTAACATGCTTAATAATTCTGGCAGTGGTTTGTCAATTTCATTCATGTTGTAATTCATGATAAATTGACCATAACTTTGTGGCAATGATTGCAAAATTAAGTCAATGGCCAACTCCTGACCTAGTGGAGCACCCAATCTCTCAAGGTTCTCAACATACCCAATCATTTTGAGTACATGAGGCCTAACAGGGTTTCCTTCTGCCAGTTTGCACTGAAATAAGGCTTTTGTCACCTCAAACCTTTCATGCCGAGCTTGGCCTTCATAAAGCTTCTTAAGATGCTCAAGCATGTCATAAGCTTCCATGTTTTCATGTTGCTTCTGAAGCTCAGAGTCCATGGTAGCTAACATAAGACAACCGACATCTAATGCATCATCATGATGCTTCTTATAAGCATCCTTTTGAGCTCAAGGGGCAGTAGCTTCAGGTTCTTGAGGAACAGGTTCCTGTAGGACATACATTTTCCACTCATGTTTGAGGACTATCCTCAAATTCCTGTACCAGTTCAGGAAGTTTATCTTATTCAGTTTGTCCTTCTCAAGGACCGATTGCAGTAATAAGTTATTTGATGTATTAGCCATTGGTTATCTATAACAGAAATATGCAAAGTAAGTATTAAATTTAAAATATTTAATAAGGTCTTTTATTAAATGTACCTCCCACTATTTCATTCAAATTAATAGCCCTCGCTATTAATTCGAAAAGTCATATTGTCTAAGCTTTCTAGTGGGCCAAGATCTATATTTCACCAAGCCTTAAGTTAGCTTTGGTTAATCACTTAAAACTTAGTTATTTGGGTAGGCAACACTTGCCAATTGTATCATATACAACTCTTAAATAGTTAGGTGAACAACACTTGTTCTAGTCCATCTTATGAACTAAAGCTCAACTCTATGCCTCTAAGTCTCAATCCTATTGAGATATCCTAGTTAAGTTAGACCCAATGTTTGACATTCGGATATCACTATTATCCAGTCGCATCTCACTAAGATAAACGAGGTACCTTGCTTTAGCAAACCTACCTTATGTCGATCGAGGCCTTGATGAGTGCCAAACATTAGAATGTATCATAAATTATTACTGACTTAATATTTTAGATAAGGGATTTTAACTCAATTATTATCAGATCTCACCATAACTAGCCTATTTATTCATGCAATATATCTAGCATATCTCATATATCATATAAAGTAAATGAACAAAATAGACTACCGTATATCATATATCATGCAATGAATAGAACTATCACATAGTAGGAATACATTCTATCACATAATAAATGTATGCTCATCAATATCATCACATAATAAAGAAATCAATATGTCACATAGTATCGCCCTAAAATTCTATTTTCTAATGACATTCCTAACTAACTCCTTAACTTCTTCTTGTCCCATAGCTCCTTAGCTTCTCCTTGTTCCAAGTCAAGAATGCTCCATTGCAATTACAAATTTACAACAGAAACCCCGAGCTTCATTCGGGGGGAGTGAGATGAGAAGAGAATATACATTAGAACAATAGAGGAAGACATGACATGCAAATCGTATTTAAAATCCGTCCATAAAAACTCCAAGGGCCATACTATGCAACATATTCATGCATTATATGTAATAATTGCTAAGAAATATATGTAACCAAGATAAGGATGATGATTGACATATTTATTTAATAACATAATCATCATAAAAAATTATGTTTTAAAACAGCACCTTAAGAACAAAAATAATTTTTGAATGCTATGTAGAGTTAGCACAGCGATCCCCCTAGCTGATTAGAGGGCGGGGGTCAAGAGGGCAGAGCCCCTTACTGGGGGGTGTGGGGGGAGGAGCCCTCCGGGTCAAAAATTGAATTCATCTGACATTCAAATTTTAATTCATTTTGCCAATAATTGACACACCCCAAGTCGAACAATTCGATTATATGTTTGACATTCAAATCATAGTTTCAAAATAGGATTTACGTCTAAACACTTTGAATAATTTTAATCATATCAATACAGATCCAACTGTGTTCAAATAAACTAAAGCATACATATACCTCATAGACCAGATTCAACTTAATCATATTTAAATGATTTTAAATAGCTCCTTACAGATTCAGAATTAATTTTATTAATTCTGTGTTGACTAGGTTATATGCTTTAAACATAGAGAACATCACATATTCAAAGCAAACTCAAGGGTTTATCATATGAAAACTCAGAATTAAATACTAATCCAGAATGCATATATATATCACCCATATATAACATGATTTAAGGATTAAGTTCGATTAAATCTGATTCATAACAGAACCTATTTACATCAGAATTGCACATGAAACAGATTTGAATATGAAGCAGAAAAATGCATAATTAGATTCATACAATTAATCTCATCAATTGATAATCAGATTCGAAATTCAGATCATATATATCATATATATATTTACAAAATTAGAACCATACACGAGTTTGCATATATCTCATATATATCTAGTTTAAATAGAAACTGATTTGATATTAATTTATCATATAAACATTCATCAAAACGTGTAACTTCTTATTTAAACCGAAACAAATTTGACATATATTTACCATATAAATATTCATCAAAGACGATAAAACACATAATCAGAACTATGTTTTTGCAAGAAGCTTTAATACCACTATTAGGAATTCAAATTTTTACATACAGCGGAATTTCAAAATTTTAATCCGAATTCTACCTAGGATCCATGTAAAAAGCACAAATCAATGATTAGGGATTTACCTATTGGACACTCGTCTTTCTACTGATCAAAACTTAAGAGTGGATGAATCAAACGTCGGGCGGAAGGTATAGCGTCTCTACGGTATCCACACGGAGTGAACAACGACCTCTCTGTTGAAATCGCACATCATACATGCACAACGGAATAAAAATTTTGCACGATTTCCACCAAGGATCCATGTGAATTTAGAACGCCATATATTAGGGATTAGGGTATATACCTTTCAGCCAAAAAGTTTTTTGTCCGCTACATAGCAAATCCGATCTGCTTCTTTCCGTTTTCCAATCCAATCTGCTCTCCTAATCACGAACTAGAATAGAAACTAGAAGATTAGATCACCAATGCAGCATTTAATGTGGTTGCATCTCTATGGTATCCACACGAACCCGTGAATCACCGATGAATGTCCGCACAAATACTGGTTGGAATTGATCTCCTTTCACCTCGTAGTGCTAGCTACGCCTCTTCAAGGGTTTTGGTTAAGGAGAGGTGCTAGGGTTTTCTATGCCTTTTTGGGGTGCGTGAATAATGATAATAATCCTATTATTACCCAACAAGCCTATTTAAATAGGTGCATAGAAAAACCTAACCTATTTGGGCTTTATTCCATGTACAATTATAGGCTTACTATTGGGCCTTATAATTATAACATGAATTCTCAAATATTAAGCCCAAACAATTTGATCCATTAATTCCAAATTCACTAGGCTCTAAGTGTGCGACCCTACAGGCTCTCATTACGTTGCCAATGACCATTGATCATATTAATGATCATAAACAATGATTGGTATCTAGCAACACATCATTGTTACCCAAGTAATGAGAAAGTCAGTGATTTGACTAAACCTTTACACGTGATCATCACCTATGTCCTTTTGTCCTATACATCTAGATTGAGCACGAGACATGGACCGTGTTATTCCCATATAGCCCAATCTTAAGGTTTCTTGATTCCTAAGTAAACTAACTGAAACAAATGTAATTGACATCCCATGTCAATTCATTTGAGCATGGCCATGCATTTTCTCAGTTTTATTTAATCAAAGGGCCCATAGATGTTACTCCTGTTATATAGGAGGGACAAATCCCATCTTGATTACGCAAACCCCTTCGCATGATATGTGACATATCCAATATCTACCATTGCATTCACTTAACCATTAGTGACATAGAATAGTATCAAAATATGAAACTCATATGTAGGGAACCTTGGTGATCTCAGGTCAAAGGACCATATTAATAATGATCACTAAGAACCACTCATGACACTCATATAATGATCCATGTAGTGTTCTTAATATGGGTCGGTCTAGTATACAAGTTCTTTAACTTGTACTCATGTGTAAACTTAATATCCTATATAAGTCTTCACACATGCTAGTCTTAACATATCAAAGCAACCTAATCCACAATGATATATGACTAGGGACATTTAAGAATACAATTATTCTAAGGTTATTATCATAATTAAATATATTACGCAGACAATATATATAAATATAATAATTAGAATTGTCATTAAAATAACATGATTCAAAATTACAATCACCAATATGACTGGTTTTAGGGCATATACACTAACACTTTCGCCCTCCACGAATTTGCTAGGATGCGTTTCTCTCTCTAGGAATTAGGATTTGATATTTTTTGAGTGATTTAGGGTTTTAGGAGGCTTATGAGCATGTTTCTCATGTGCTGCCCTCAAGCCCCTTTTTATAGAACTTAAGTAAGCCACAATCCTAGTCCTACTAGGATAATGCTTCTAAAATCCTAATTACACTTAACAACTCATCTTATCCTTATCCTAGAGATAATGAGGAGAGATAGAACTTATCTATTAATTATCTAATATTAGATAATAATATTATCTCATAATATAAATATCTTAATTATTAGATAATTGCATATAGTTATCAAATATCAAAATAATATTATCTCATAATATATTTATCTAATATCTGATAACGTAATTATTTGATATTACTTTAATATCAAATAATATCACATAATATTATATATATATATAGATATATTACGTGAATAACACATTATTATTCTTAATAATAATATATATATGTATGAAAATAAGTCCAATTAATTAGATATTAATATAATTAAAGTCCAATTAATTATTGTCTTATTCCTACTCCTTTTATATGACTCTGTAGGTTCTTACTACATTGACAATGATTCATTATTGAGCTATAGACAGTGAGTGGTATCTAACAATACATCACTGCTAATCAAGTAGTAAGAATGTCTATGATTCGACATCCACCTAATACATGATTAACATTTTGCATCATAACCCTTTTGTAATAATATACAAAATGAACTGGAGGCATGGAATGTGTCATTCTCGTCAATGTTCAATTTATATTTCTTGATACTGGATAGATTTAAAATAAATGATTAATATCACATATTAATTCAATTGAGTGTGGTCATGCATTTCTAAGTCTCACTCAATCAAAGGGCCCAAGGATATTTCTCCTTTTATACAAGAGTAACAAAATCCCATCTACATCACTCACTTCCCTCTGCACGATTTATGACACACCCAATCAATGCCCTATTCGTCATCCTAATTAAAGGTGACAAAGGACAATATTAAAGTGAGTAATTCCTCATGTAGAAAACTGTAGTGACTTCAGGTTAAAGGTTTATATGTATTTGTGATCATATGAGAATAACTTATGACACGTCTATCCATGCAATATTCTTATAGTGGGTCAGTCCAGTACATTATTCACTAATAATATACTCATGCATTGACTTGATATCACATATCCATAATTCGTAATTATCAGTCACTATACATGCTAGTCTCGATGTATTATTACTATCCCTTTCGTAATAATACTTGACTAGGGGCATTTTAGGAATAGCGAAGCTAATCCAAAGATAATTATTATATTAAGTTATAAATTACACAGAATAATAATAAAATTATAAAAATAAAATATAATAATTAAATTATCTAAAATAAAATATAATACATTGTGTATTACTTCAATCATCTATATGATTGGTTCATAGGACACACACCAACACTAGATTATCCACTCACCTTATATGAAAAAAGATACTAGAAGACAAATTTAAAGATCTTTCAACCCTAATGACATCAAAATCCATAATTTCTAGAGTTAGGGTTTAAAATGCTCAACACACAAAAATAAGCTTCAAATCTTTTATCAACCAAGAAGAAGTAGAAGGCATTCTTGATGAAAACATTGTTCTTACCTTAATTAAATGAAGAAATTAAGAAGATTGGAAAGTCTCCATTGCGTGGTTGGTGAAGTGGTGAGAGGATTATTTAAAAAGAGTGGAATAAAATAGAGAAATGAGAGGGTGGGGGTCTTTAGGGCTGAAAAAAGGGGAAAAGTAGGGCCTCAGGGGAATTTTTGAAAAAATGCTCCTACACCTCTTCCATACTCATATACTCACTTATATTAGTGTATAATTTTACACCTCAAAATTCTAACAAACTTTTCCATAATAAATTTCACCCAAATTACATTCTCATACTCTTATTTTTATTAATTCTATTTTATTCCATAATTCACACATAAAATTCTTAATTCACTTGAATTTACTGGTTACTTAAACTACTTTCCCTCATAACAAAATTTCTAATTTATTTATAACTAAAGAGGGTATAACAATACTTCCCCCTTCAAAAGAATTCATCCTCGAATTCTTAACACATACGATATTATGAAGCTAATATAGATTATTACTATGTCAAGCTCACCACTTATTAAATAAATGAGGATATTATTGCTACATATTCGACTCTAACTCCCACATAGCTTTTTTCGCTCCATGGCGTTCCTAACGAACTTTTATAGAAGGAGCCTCTTTTGATCTCAAGTTTCAAACTTGGCAGTCTAAAATCTCCATTGGCTGTTCCTCATATGAGAGCTTAGGATCAAGTTATAATGACCTATCTCGAATGACATGGGACTCATCTGGTAGGTATTTTTTTATCATAGATACATGGAATATAGGGTGAATGGCTCGCAAATTATTTAGCAACTCTAACCGGTAAGCCACTACTCTAATGTGCTTGTGAATTAGGAAAGGCCTAATGAAATGCGGTGCTAATTTACCCTTTCTCCCAAATCTCATTACACCTTTCATGGGTGAGACTTTCAAAAACACCATATTCCCTACTTGAAACTCTAGTTCCCTCCTTTTTTTATCCATATATAACTTTTGTCGATCTTGAGCTGCTTTTAATTGATCTCATATAATTTTAACTTTCTCCAAAGAATCACTCGTTAAATCTGGTCCCAAGAGTTGTGCCTCCCCAGGTTCGAACCATCCTATTGGTGATTGACATTTTCGGCCATAAAGGGCTTCATAGGGTGCCATTTGAATGCTGGACTAATAGCTATTATTGTAAACAAACTCTATTAATGGTAGATACTTCTCCTATGTACCTTTAAATTCTAATGCATAAGCTTTGAGCATATCCTCTAGTATTTGAATGGTTCTTTCAGATTGTCCATCAGTTTAAGGATGAAAAGTAGTGCTAAATCACAGCTGAGTGCCCAGCACTTCTTGGAATGATTGCCAAAAGTGAGATGTGAATTGAGCACCATGATTTGACATGATAGTAACTGGGACTCCATGTAATGGCACAATCTTGTTAAGATACACTTGGGCATATTTAGTTGCAATAAAAGTGGTTCTAATAGGGAGAAAGTGCATTGACTTTGTCAACCTATCAATAATAATCCGAATGGAATCATATCCTTTTTGTGTCTTAGGTAATCCAATTAAGAAGTCTATTGTGATACTCTCCCATTTCTACTTTGGTATTGGGAGTGGCTGGTGCATTTCGGTTGGACGTTGATGTTCCGCTTTCACTTGTTGACAAGTAAGGCATTTCGCCACATAGTTCAGTACATCTCTTTTTATTCTCCTCCACTAGAAAACTTCTTTAAAGTCATGGTACATTTTTACCTCTCCTGGATGCATGGTATATGATGAATTATGAGCTTAATGTAGCAATTCATTATGTGTGCTTGTTGGAACCTATATTCTCGCTTGATAGTGAACTACTCCCTTCTCATCAACATTTAGATTAGACTCTTGTTCTTCGGCTGCCTCCTTCACCAAAGCTACGTAGTGTGGATCACTCTTTTATGCATCTTTGATCTTTTTTACAATGATAGATTGAATGGCTACATGGGCTAGCATTGCACCGGAACCCTCAGTTGGTGCCTCTTTTTGTTTGCTCACAGACTTCCTACTAAACACATCTGCCAGCACATTAACCTTACCAGGATGGTATAAAATAGAGCAATCATAGTCTTTAACTAACTCCATCCATCTCCTTTGTCTCAAATTAAGGTCTTTTTGCTCAAAAATATATTTCAAACTTTTATAATCAGTATAGATTTTAGTGGTTTCTCCATATAGGTAGTGTCTCCATATTTTCAAGGCAAAAATTACTGTTGCCATCTCTAGATCATATGCAGGATAATTTTGTTCATGTCTCTTTAATTGTCGACAAGTATAAGCTATTACCTTACCATGTTGCTTAAGAACGCACCCGAGTCCAACCCCTGATGCATCATAATACACCACATATCCTCTGCTACTCGAGGGAAGTGCTAATACTAGTGCCAATGTCAAGCATGACTTTAGTTTTTGAAAATTATTCTCACATGCATTTGTCCACTCAAATTTCATTCTCTTTTGTGCCAGTTTAGTTAATGGTACGAAGATTTTGGAGAAGTCTTTAACAAACCTCTGATAGTAACCTGCTAACCCAAGGAAACTATGAATCTTCGTGACTAACGAGGCCTCGGCTAATTCTCTACTGCCTTAACTTTTTGGGGATCTACTTGAACCCTTTCTTATGTCATTACATGCCCCAGGAAGGTAATACTAATAGTCCAAAACTCACATTTGGAAAACTTTGCATACAATTGATGCTCTTGTAAGGTCTGCAATACCACTCGAAGGTGTCGAGCATGCTTCTCCTCACTTTTTGAATACACCAAGATATCATGTATGAAAATAATAACAAATTTATCCAAATACAATTTGAAAACACAATTCATCAAATCCATGAAAGTAGCAAGAGCATTGGTTAATCGAAAGGACATTACTAGGAACTCAAAATGGCCATATCGAGTCCTAAATGCGGTTTTAGGGATATCTCTTTCATGGATCTTCAATTAGTGATAGCCTGTGTGAAGGTCAATCTTGGAGAAATATTTTGCCCCTTGGAATTGATAAAAAAGATCATCAATACAAGGGAAGGGATATTTATTTTTTATGGTGACCTTATTGAGCTGACGATAATCAATACATAACTACATAGATCTATCTTTCTTCTTCACAAAGAGAACTGAAGCTCCCTAAGGTGAAAAGCTTAGGCGAATAGACCCTTTACTTATAAGATCTTGCAACCATTCTCTTAGCTTTTATAATTCTATCAGGGCCATTCGATATGGAAGAAATCGAAATAGGTTCAGTGCCTAGCAATAGCTCAATGTGAAACTCAATCTCACGATCCGGTGGTAATCGAGGCAATTCCTTTGGAAACACGTCAGGAAATTCCTTTACTACTAAAATAGCATCAACATCTGGGATGAGTTAATTTAAGCCTTACATTAGGGCCAAATATGTTGTGCCTCATTTTTGGATAAGCCTTTGAGCCTTAACACTCGATATAATAACAATAAAATTCATTATCTTATCTCCTTAGAACTTAATGGGTGTAGAGCCCACTATAGAGAATGTCATAGATTTATCAAAATAATTTACACAAGCATAGTACTCAGACAACCAATCCATACCCAGAATTATATCATAGTCACTCTTACCAAGCAAGATCAAATCTACCAGCATCACATGATCATGAATCCTTATGGGGTAAGCCTCTAATTTATGGGTTGCTAAAAGGAATTTTTCTACAGGGGTCATTACAATTAAGGGAGTATTCATCTCTTTAGTGGGTCTACTTATGGTTGTAGCAAACTTCTTTAATACAAAAGAGTGGGTAGCTCTCGGATCAAATAAAACTTTAACAGTAAAAGTTTCGATAAGGACAGTACCTGACACAATAGCATTTGAGGTATGAGCCTCTTGGCGAGTAAGAGTGTATGCTCGAGCTTGATTCCCACTCCCCTCTCTTCTTAGGCCTCAGGCATTGGCACTCCTTGAAGGTGTCGAAAGGTCTCTAGATTGTGAAGTTGATAAAGGATTTAGGTTTCTTCGTTAAGATACAGAATGACTTGCACCTTAGCTTGCCACATTTCTAAGGTAATCCCTTGCCTTATGTCCAATCACCCCACATTTATAACATTTCCCTCCAAATTGATTACAAGGACCACTATGGTGACCATGACATTATGAACACTAGGGTTTTGAAGGTCAATTCTATTAACTTGGAGGGTTTGAATGAGTCCTCTATCCTCCTGGGTTGTTCCTTGAAGAGTATCTACTAGGTGCACCTTGGAAAGATGGTGGTCTCTTGATAGAACTACTTCCCCCATGCCTAAAGCTAGCTTGAAGAGGCATCCCTTTTGAAGAATGTACTTGGCTTGGTCTCTTCGATTGATCCCTCTTCTTACTCCCTTCATGAGCTTGCCTCTCCTTCCTCTCATTGACTCTCATCTCAAGAGCTAACGTTTGGTCCACCACTTCTTAATAAGTGGCATCTCAATCAACATGGATTCTCTCGAAATAGAAATCCTTAAGGCCGTATATAAACTTCTTAATCTTAGCCTTCTTTATAGAAACCAGATGTGGAGCATATTGAGACAATTGGATAAGCCGAGCATCATATTTTACAATGGATAAGTTCTCTTATTTTAGGGTCTCAAATTCCCAAATTCTTCCTTGATGAACACTTGGTGGTAAGAAACGATCTATGAATAAATCTCAAAAGGCTTCCTAAGTTAAGGGCTCAAATCATGGATTTCTATTGGTCACTATATCTGTGAACTAATAATGGGTCATATCATCTAATTGGTAACCCACCAACTCAATCAACAAAGAAGTTAGACTTTGTAACATCTCACCCAACCTCACGATGTGCTCTAGGAATTGATATGGATCTACTGCTGAATCAAGACTGGAGTATCTTGGTGGATTTAGCTAGAGAAACCCATGTACGATTTTGAACCTATCCTTATTTGCCCTTGTCAAAGGGGTAGGATTGCACTTCCTTTCTCTTTTCTGATCATGACTTTTATCATGATTGCTAGGATTACTAGAAGGCTCAATTTGGTCTTTTGAGACGTCATGCCCCAATCGTCAAGTAAGGACAGCATCAACACAGTTCAAGACATGTTCAAGAAATGGTGTGGTCCAAGGTGGAAATTGTTGATCAATCCCACCACTAGTCTTTTGCCTATCATTACGAGCCTGAGGACTCCTAGATGATTCTTCATCCTCGGGGCGATTAGCTCTCGCTTGGCCTCACATATTAACCATCCCTTAATTATTCACAAATTTCTCAAACAATTAGATAGCAATCCAACAATCAATGGATAATTCATCAATCAATCACATAACTCATAACGTACTATATCACATACAAACTCCACCACCTACCATTATAGTATAATAGGGTCCACCGAAATGGTACTAGTGGTACATGATCCTGGGTGCACACATACTACTGGTACAATTTCAGTCAACACCTATTATGGTAGCATATATATGTAACCTAAGGGCCTCACCCCATTAGGAACCTAGACCATGCTCTGATACTAAATTTATCACGACCTCAAACTCGATCGTGACTGGCGTGGAACCTTTTTTTCCAATTTTCACTAGCCTATGTGTGTGTGCTTAACTTAGTGCTAACCTAACATTATATGAGACATTCATAGAGGAGAATAGTATTTCAAAGATAGCATTCATAAAAAAAAATTTCTACAAAAGACATGAAAGTTAGAAATGCTTATGATCCCCCCTCCCAAAATGAGGATAAGTAAGCATAACTAACATTTAAAGAGTTGGTTCAACAATTTATTAATCTAACACTATAACAGACAAGAGGCCCAAAACATTCTATATGTTATTGAAGATTTTTTTTTAGTTTTTATAAAAGCTTATCTTCCTATTATTAGTTTATTGGTTTAGGCTACGTATATAGTCCTAAGTTTCCATGGTCTTTAATTTTTTTCTCTTTTTAGTTCTAAAGAAATAGTATTGTTTTACATTGGTATTGTTATTTTGTGTTCATATTTTCTAGGTTTATCTTTGCATTGTGCTAAATATACTTGTGCTAAATTTCTAGATCTAGCCTTAGATTTATTTGTTCTAAAAGCTTCTATTGTTTTGTATTACAACTAAATAAAACAAAAACTACCTTAAATCTTGTGTTCACTTAGAAATATAATTCCCATAAAAGTGAAAGCAAACTTCAAGTGTAATAGCCAATATTTGATTCTAGTTGTATCCTAATTTGGAGTAGTGTTGAAAATCCCAGACAAAAGGGGAACTAACATAGTAAACTTTGCATCTTGAAATAAAATTTTTTCTCACTATTTAATGATCTTTTCCTGTAATATTTTACTTCATACAATTCCTATTATTTGACATTGTACATTTTACCATTGTAATTATGTTACAAGAAATTGATAATGACACTAAGAATAGATGTCATTAGTTCTTCACTATCCCTTTGTCATAAATTGAAGTAGATAATAGCTTATCATCTATTTACATTTTGATTTCAAGCAACATTCACATCATTATTTTTTTATTTAGTTTGAAGCTTTATGCTTGGTGCATAGATAACCAAGTTTAACTAAATGAAAAACAACCATTGAAAGCTGGTTTTGTTTGATTTTGCTTATCTATTATTTTTGTTTTGCTTTTCAAAGTGATCAAGCAAGTTTTAGTTAATATAGTATTGAAACTTCTCTACTTTCATTGGAAATGTCCTTTGTTTATGATACTAATTATAAAAATTAAGCAGTTTATACATACATATGTTCCATTCTAAGTATGATGAAAAAGTAAAGAGGTATGAAGGAATAGAATTGTATGGTGGCAGTAGCTCATGCAAATGACCTTTTTCTTGGAGCAATAAACTTAGATCTATATGCTAATTGTTGTTAAGCTCACAAGTTCAACCTAGGCTTTGCCTAGGCCTATAGGCTTAGGCCTATAGGCCTAGGCCCTAATTCATAAATGAGCTTAAAATTATATGGATCAAAACTTAGGCTTTAGCATAAAATTTGTTATATTTCATGGACTTTAGTCCAAATTTGGCTCAATAGGACCCATAAGTAAGTCTAACATTAAGTAGATTACCATTTTTATTATCACAAATAAATGCTTAGTTAAATTCAACTTGTTTATAATCCTAATTGCACTATATAGAAAAAAATTGGAACTATTTTACACTCATGAAAAATTCCTCACCCTTTTCCCTTACTTATGTATAATATAGAATGAAGATAAATGATAGTAAAAAGAAGCAATAAGATAGTCTCTAACCATTTGGCTTATTTATAGTAAGTTTATTTTTTAATTTAAGGCTTATTTCTAATCTTTTTTTTTTGTGAAGTCTTTAATTTATAATGTCTTATATGTGTTCCTATAAACGTAATCCTCCTTCTTACGTTGATTTCCAATATTCAAAGTGATCACATTTAACTCCTTTAAAAGAAATATTCTATTTTGGTCCCCTTAGTATATAAATTGGATTAAATTTGGTCCAAATTATTAAATTTTATCAAATTTAAGATTGAAACTTGTAATTAATACCTAAATTTCAATAAAACTCTAAGTTGATAATCATTAGAGGAAAATATTATTGAAATTAATCTTATCTTGTCAAAAAAGATGAAATTAAGTGACTTCTTTATTGTGTGAAAACATATTGATTTAATTATTATCATCATATAATATACTAATTTTCTTTCTGATAATTACAGTCTTATAGTTTTATTATAGCTTTGTCTATCAATTGGAATTCCTAACTTTCAATTTGACTAAAGTTATTAATATGGACTTAATATAATTCAATTTGTATATTCAAGGGATAAAAATAAAATATTTCATTTAAGGGGAACTAAATGCTATCATTTTAAATATTAGGGGAGTCAAAATTGTAGTTAAGCCTAATTCTTATTATTTAATTCAAACTCTTAATTATCTCTTACTAGATAAATAATTCTTATAGTTTAATTTAAATTATATATCAATTATTTTTTAATAATTTTTTCTCTAACCTTATGCTTGGTGAAGTAAAAGAAAGGGAAGAAAAAATTTAAATTTAATTAGAAGTGAAAATGAGGAGAAGAAAAAAATTTTAAACGTTAACATATGAAAATAATGGTAACCACAAATTATATCTTTTTATTTTCCTTTCTCTCCTTTTTCTTTCAATCCAAGTAGATGAAAATTTTAAATTCAAAAATTTCTTTCCTCCCCTTCTATTTTTAATTTACCAAACAATTATAATTGAATTTATTCACCGAGCATCCTCAATTTATGTTGGTGTACATCAAGTGACAGATTAAAAAGAAATTAAGAAAGTATCTATCCATTTCTATTTTGTAAGACCATTATGCATTAAAGTTTTAATTTTTCAAAATTTGAATCATTAAAAATCACAAAGATGAAAATTGAGTTTAAATAAATAAACATATCATTGTAACTAACCGAATCATATAAGCGACTCCTTCGCGGTCCATGTATCATGCAAAATTACTGCGGAAGAGGCCACTTGGTCTTCTTGAATAGGACGCTCCGCTTCCCCTATTCCCGTATTTATTACAAATTCGTCAAGGCAAACCAAAAACAAGTAGCAGTGAGAAGTGCCACTCCTTCAACACATATCCGCACATTACACCGACCAATGACTTCAGCATTCGAGCTTGAGAAAAGGCCGGATCACACTCTCGATGTCGACAAGAGGCCGCCGCCGGAGGAGGAGGCGGCGTCCATAGAGAGAGTGTTCGAGAGCAAGTTGGTTCCGTCGTGGCAGAAGCAGATCACGCTGAGGGCTTTAGTTGTGAGCTTCATTCTCGGCGTTCTGTTCACCTTCATAGTGATGAAGCTCAACCTCACCACCGGAATCATACCTTCGCTGAACGTATCGGCGGGGCTGTTAGGGTTCTTCTTCATCAAGACTTGGACCAAATTGCTCGACAAATCGGGCTTCCTCAAGCAGCCATTTACGCGGCAAGAGAATACCGTCATCCAGACATGCGTCGTCGCCACCTCCGGCATTGCATTCAGCGGTACCTCTTACTCTTTACTTGAACAATTTGATTACTTATAACTTGATTTGAGAATGGTTTTTAGTCTGAAATTATTGCAAAGAAGAAAAATTAAGTTCGATCTGAAATCTCTATTCAATTTTCCGGGAAAATTTAGTTATAGATTAGCGGTTGAGAAGACAATATTGATAAATTTCATTTTAAGCGCATAGATTTATATTGAAATATGTGAATCAAAAACATATCAAAATCACGTCTATCATAATTTCTTACTCTCCCGATTTTGATTCACATATTTTCTTGTTATTCATTTCTCATTTAGGGCATATATCAAACGAGTGTGCAGGTGTACCTTACCCTTTTTTTCTGGCTAAATCTTGGACTATTGGCAGATGTCCTTTTCTGACTTCTCGTGTAGCATTATCTATCATTCTTTTCTATCTTTGAAACGAAACGTGTGGACTTCTTCACACTAGGGTAGGGACTAATGGCCTCTCGTTTCAATGCAAAATACCAATAACGGGGCAACGAAGAAGGCAAGTCCTGCAGTTATCTCTTACGACAACTCTTGATTTAGCAGTGAAATAAAGTCAGTATTGAAGTTTCTAAACCAACAACAAACCCAAAAGATGTTTACATACTTCTACTATAATACTTGCCCTTATTTCTACTTAATAGGAAATAGTCAACTGTTTGTTTCATTATCCATATATTAGTTTTATGAAATCCACTTATATTGAAAATTGTAATTTTCAATCTTCAAGATATTAAAATTATAATAGACTTTTTTTATTAGGTGAGAGTAATGATACATATCATGGGTAGAGCATTGCTAGACTTAGCTTAGGTTTCTTTGGCCATCCATACACTTGGACTAATTCATACGATTAAATACCTTAGTCTATTATGCCACATTGTTGCTTACGAGCTATGGGAAAGACTATGTGCATGAATGATGAATAATGAATTGAAGAAAAATTTTAGGAACGTACCAAGTTCTGCATCATTGATAGTCCAACATCTTTTCTTATGTTATAAAACTGGCGTCCAAGTTTAATGGCTACAAGATAACTGTTGTTTATCTCAGTTTCCCCTTGTTTCTCTCTCTCTCACACACACACATATATTTTGTTTATATATATATATGTTAGTAACCTAGTTTTATATGAATTTGTGTGAATATTAATTTATATGAATTGTATCTTTGAATAACCTAGAAGCTAGCAATTTCTGAGAATCGTAAATGTTAGCATTTTTGTTGTTCTTAATTATGCTCTCTCTCTCTCTCTCTCACACACACACACACACCGTCGTCATATGTTGTATTTATCACCTTACGCTTGTATTCTTGTAATTGCTGCCAAAAGAGGCTGAAGATTTAAGTCCAATACCTATAGCTGTTTGCAGAATCTAATTTTTCTATATAACCTAAAACAATGGAGATCTTTCAGTTTTTTCTTTAACATTAATATCTAGACACCTTTCACATTAATTTGAGAAGGATATTCATAAAATTATGTTCAATATTCAGCTATCATTTTTGTGAGAAAGGATTTTTTACCTTCTTAACACATCTTTCACTGTATTTACTGTGCAGGTGGTTTTGGTGGGTATCTTTTTGGAATGAGTGAAGTTATTGCAAAACAATCTCCAGAGGCTAGTGATGCAAAGAATATCAAGAATCCAGAATTAGGATGGATGATTGGATATCTATTTGTTGTTAGCTTCCTTGGTCTTTTTTCAGTGGTTCCTCTTCGGAAGGTACACCAAAATGATAGCAATCACATAGGGGTCCACTGGATCTCTGCAATAAACTCAAAGTAGATAGCTTCAGCAGCATTGAATATAAATACATTAACTAGAAGCTCGTGTATGCCAGATGTTAACTTGAATAGATTTTCATATTCCTTTTTGTAGATCATGGTCGTGGACTTTAAATTAACATACCCTAGTGGTACAGCAACTGCCCATCTTATCAACAGTTTCCACACACCAGAGGGTGCGAAGCTCGCAAAGTGAGGAATTTGGACCCTTTTTTTTCTTTCCTCTTGAGTTCTGATTTTCTTGATCAATGTCAAGTAGATTTTCATTATTGCTCTCATGATTTGTAATTATTTTAATTCTAGGAAGCAAGTAAAATCACTTGGAAAGTTCTTGTCCTTTAGTTTCGTATGGAGTTTCTTCCAATGGTTCTTCACTGCTGGCGATGACTGTGGATTTGGAAACTTCCCGACATTTGGTCTTAAAGCCTTCGAGAACAAGTACGGCAGCTTGCTTTATTTTCTGAGAGAAAACAGAAACAGGAAGACTACTCAAGTTTTTCGCATATATTAACCTTACAGAATACAGAGAATGACAGATAGTTCTGTTACTCTCGATCATGTGCTACATCCATAATGCACACATGCCAATGGTTTTTGTTTTATTTCCTATCTCCTTAGGAGCAGAAAATTTATATACTTGACTCTGAATATTGGTAACAATCTATTAAAGATTACTCTTGTACTGGTTTTAGCTCCATGAGTTAGCATTGTGGTCATGAGTATATTGAAATATTAACTAGATCAATTTTTTTGTTACATCATCTATATTTTGTTTTCATTTTGGAGAGAACAGGTTCTACTTTGATTTTTCCACCACATATATTGGAGTTGGGATGATCTGCCCGTATCTGATTAATATATCTCTGCTGATTGGTGGGATTCTCTCTTGGGGTATCATGTGGCCTCTCATCAGTGATAGAAAAGGTGACTGGTACTCAGCAAAGCTTGGTCCGGGCAGCTTGAACGGTCTGCAAGGTTACAAAGTATGACATCCTTCCATATGCAAATTTTCAAATTGTCTTTTTTAGTCTAAATATTCTCTCTCATATAGTCAAAGTTGCCATATGTCAGTAAAGAAAAAGGATGCTCGCTACCCGACAATCTTCCCATATGAGCCAGTGTGTCATGATGCATTCTATACATAATTTTCTTGCTTTCATTCTCCGTGTTTTTATTGTGAACTGCGGACATCATATAGTTAACAGATTATCCATTAATGCTTTCACCACAGGTCTTCATAGCCATAGCGATGATTCTTGGGGATGGCCTTTACAACTTTGTCAAAGTCCTTGGCCACACTATTCTTGGTTTGTATAAGCAATTTTGCCAGAAAGGGGACAGAGAAACTGATTCACCGTCAAGTGTGATGGCTCTATCAACATCATATGATGATCAGCGCCGAACCCAAGTGTTCCTCAATGGTCAAATACCCAACTGGATTGCCATACTTGGTTATGTGTGTATTGGAATTGTATCTGCTACCACTCTTCCACACATTTTTTACCAGCTAAAATGGTATTATGTTGCTGTTATTTACATCATTGCACCTATACTAGCATTCTGCAATGCTTATGGGTGTGGACTCTCAGACTGGTCCCTTGCGTCCACATATGGAAAGCTGGCCATCTTCATAGTTGGGGCTTGGGCGGGGTCTGCTCATGGTGGGGTCCTTGCTGGTGAGTAATGTTACACTTATTTATTTTCTCTTACAAAATGTTATTCACTCACTGCTTACTAGAAAGAATTTGATTCAAATTGACTCTACGTATTCATCGGCCTTACCAGTTTCTATTTTGCCAAACCTACATGAGTCTATTTTTGTGTATTTGTCATTTTCTTTGCAGGTTTGGCTGCCTGTGGTGTGATGATGAACATCGTATCTACTGCATCTGACCTTATGCAGGACTTCAAGACAGGCTACATGACATTGGCTTCGCCGAGGTCCATGTTTGTAAGCCAAGTTATTGGAACGGCCATTGGTTGTGTCATTTCTCCTTGTGTCTTCTGGCTCTTTTACAAGGCTTTCAACAACCTTGGCACCACTGGCTCAGATTACCCAGCTCCTTATGCTATTGTTTATCGCAATATGGCAATAGTTGGGGTCGAGGGCTTCTCAGCTCTGCCCAGATATTGCCTCCTGCTTTGCTGCGTATTCTTTGTTGCAGCCATAGTCATCAATTTGATCAGAGATATAGTGGGAGAGAAGTGGGCAAGATTTATACCAATTCCTATGGCGATGGCAATACCATTTTACCTGGGAAGTTACTTTGCCATTGATATGTGTGTGGGCAGCTTGATATTATATGTTTGGGAGAAGACGAACAAGGCTGAGGCTGATACGTTTGCACCTGCTGTGGCTTCTGGTTTGATCTGTGGGGATGGGATATGGGCAATGCCTAGCTCCATACTTGCCTTGGCAGGCGTGAAACCACCTCTCTGTATGAAGTTTTTATCCAGAGGAGCAAATGAAAAAGTGGATACATTCCTCAATTCTTAAAATGAATTGGCTCCTTTCAATCTTGATGCCATTTTGTTACAAGTATTTCAAATTTGGTTCAGTAGCTTTTGGTTCACGTCATTGCCCCATCTTGACTGGATGTCCATCAGTGTGTACGGAATGTTTGAATAATAGGGGAGGAATTCTTGTACAGACTTTTCTTCCACAGGCTACACTGTGTAGATTGAGTCAATTTATAGTGATTGTGAGAAAACATTGATGTATTTTACCTCACAAAATTGTCAGTGATAATGTGTTATCGGAGATAGGGCCAGAGAACAAATATGGCTGGAAGTGGTGGCAGATCACAGAGTTCAATTTGTTCTGCTCCACTAATCATGTTATTTCTTTGTCTTTCGATTCTTTTTTTGTTTTATTTGATATATTGCTTTTCATTCTTCTTGTGTTGAATATTATTTTATATTCAGCAGTGAATGATTCTTCTCTGACCTTGGTGGATGAATGGCTCTCACATCTATTTTATAGCAGTTACATCAACACTATAATTCGACAATTGGGAAAACTAACAACCCGCATGTGTTAATTTGAAGGATAGATT
Organism: Sindora glabra; assembly: GCA_020226215.1. Taxonomy (NCBI): domain Eukaryota; kingdom Viridiplantae; phylum Streptophyta; class Magnoliopsida; order Fabales; family Fabaceae; genus Sindora; species Sindora glabra. The sequence continues at coordinate 53,825,641 of CM035230.1, read as the reverse complement.
TATTAAATGTAATGGAAGAAAAGTTTGACACTAAAACCCTAAACTTCATAATAAAAGAATGTATGCTTATCTGATAAGCTAATTAAGTGGATGCCTTTCAGATTTGATTGAATTTGACACTGATGTCATTGGTGCACTATTGGTAGAATTATGAGTTTTTCCTTCCAGCCATTTTTTCTAAAAAAAAAAAAAAGATTGCATGCTGCCCTAATAATCAAACATTTAAAAAATGTAACGTCAAGCACCAAACATATGACTTTAAGTGATATCTATTTAGGACTAAATATATAAATATATTCCTGATTTAAATTTAATTCTAAATCAATTTTACACTATCATTAAAAAATTATTATAATATTTTATTATTAATAAAAATCCTTAATTTATATTTTTTTAATGATATCACTATAAGAAATAATGCCAACATCGATGAGACTTTTTGCAGCGATAAAAATTCGGTTATTGGTGATGAATTACTAGACTTTTACTAACGACTTTGTTGTCGATGATACATCAAAAACCCATGGCACAAATTTTTATTGGTGGAAAAAATTTTGACGCGAAAAAATAGCTACTATGAAATATAAAACAGGAAAATTTAGTTTTTAATGATGACATTTACCGTTGCTAAAAGTCCAAGCTTTTGGTGACGACAATTATCATTGTTAAAGAGTCAAGCACTATTTCCAATGCAATTTTTTAACAATAATAGTTGTCGTTGCTGAAAATTTGACTTTTAGCAACGAAGTTATCGCTAAAAGTTTGACTTTTAGCAACAACAAATGTTACTGCTAAAAGCTAAATTTTCCTGCTCAATAATCTTTAGCAACGATAAATGTTACTGCTAAAAGCTGAAGTCTTTAGCAATGATATTTATCGTTGCTAAAAGATGAATTTTCCTGCTCGATAGTCTTTAGCGACAACAAATATCATTGCTAAAAGTTAACTTTTAACGACAACAAATGTCGCCGCTAAAGGCTAAATTTTTCCATTTCATATTTCAAGGCATTCTTTAGCGACGACATTTGTGTCATTAAAAGTCTAAGCTTTCAAATGAGTCAGGCATTATTTTTAATACCATTCTTCAACGACAACAATGTCGTCGCTTAAGCAGGGCACAAAAAATTATACTAGTAAATATCATGACTTATACTGATGACATTATCATTGGTGAATATTTTCAATTTCTATTGACAACCTTTCAATGAGGATTGAGAATTTTGTTGTCGAAGGATTCATCTATAAATACCCCTAATCATCATTTGACTCTCATTTCACACAGAGTAGAGGATGGCAACAAAGAGAGAGACTAGATAAGTGTTATTTTTATTATTTTTTATAATATATTATTTTTATTTATATAATTTTTATAATGTATTTTTATTTATTTATTTTTATAATGTAATCATAATTTCATCTCCAACTTTCTTAAAATATTTTTGACTCTCTTCTTCTACAGAGCACAAAATTGTTTGAGCAACAGAGATTATGTGAAATTGCTGAAGCTAATTGGAGGGGCCAATATGTCTCATTTACTTGCATTTGAACCTACACTTTAATTAGTTTTCTCTTTCAAATTGACCTAACTTTCTGACAAAGAAAATAAATGAAATCAAGAATGAGGTGCAGGTGCATCTGCAAATGAATATCATGTTGGGCCATTGGCATTCATCATAAAGTGATATAAATATATATATATATATATATATATATATATATATATATAATTTAAAATAATTTATAACTTATTAAATTAATTTTTTAATAAATTAATACATGAAATATTTTTAAAAATTAATTTATAATTTACTGATTAATTATTTGTTACTAAAAGTTTATTTTCAACAACGACAAAGAGCAAAATTAAAAAAAATTTAAATTTTAAAAATTTTTCTACGATAATTTTATGGTCGTTAAAAGTTATTTTCAGTGATGACAAATAAAAGTTTAAATTCAAAAATGTTTGAATTTTAAAAAATTTTTCTTTAACAATTTTATTATCGTAGAAACTCAGGTTTTTACTGACAACAATAATGTCATCGGTGTTGGTCCCTTTAGCGATGAATTCTTGCCAATGACAATTTCATTTAGTGACGACCAAACCAAGAAGCCTACACCATTGACAAATATCATCGTTGAAAGCTTTTTTTTGTAGTGTATGCCATTTGCATGTTCATTGATGGTATAAAATATATATATTAACGAATTGTTAAATTTAAATTCATATATACATTGCATTAATTAAGTTTTCAATTTTCATAAAAACTCAGATTGCATGAACATTTAAGTATGTGAGGAAGTGGATGTTAATTCTCTTATGCACTCTACAATTATTAATAAAGTTTAAAAATAATAATAATTAACACTTTTTATCAATAATAAAAAAATTTAATACCTTTTTATTAATATGACAATATATAAAAAAATAATCATATAAAACTAATTTAAACTATGGTACTAATAATGGATAAGTTTGATTATTGGTAAGGCTATTTTGTTTATCTATGCTATGGTAAAGGACTCAACAAAGAGTAATAAGAAAAAGAGTAAATTATTTTCACTTCTCTTAAAATTTAATCTAATTATAATTACATCCTTTTTATTTTTAAAAATATACACTCACATTTTTTATTTTTCAAAAGTAAGAAATGTGAGTGTATGTTTTAAATAAAATAGAAAAAATATGAGTGTGTATAAAAAAGAACGTCATTGTATATTTCTAAAAATATAAGAAGTGTGAGTGTAACTAGGTTAAGTCTTAGGAGATATAAGTATAATTCACTTCAAGATAAATTATATTAAATCATCTCTTATAATATGTTTAATACACTATTGCAAAATTGTTGTTAGACATCAGGAAATAGATGTTGGTTTTCATTATAAACAATGTTATTTTAATACAATGATATTTTTTGAAATTATATGATTTATGAAGAAAACAAATCATCTTTCTTTAACACACAAAAACTTGCAAAAGGATTTTAATTTGGGTGTAAATACATATACATAGTGACTATGTTGTATTTGTGTGTTTATGATCTAGTATTTGCTTGGTGTAGGTTGTTTTATAGAATACATGTAGATGTAATGATTTGGAAATAAAGTACTAGAATAAATTTACAAAATTGTTTGTTTCTTTTATCATTTGATTGTACTTTCATAATAATTTGGTTATAAAAATAATTGATGTCTAAAAGTATGGCATTTAAGGTAGCTTAGAGAATGTGAAAAACCTAAGATGTTAATTTTATAAATACTTAGTTTCTAAAGGAATTCCATAAGTCTAAAGGCATTTGAAGGGACTCGCGAAAATTTTATATGTCAATTTTATTAGAATAATTGACATTTCAGGTTTTCTAAACTACCTATAAATTTCACTCCCATTCTCTATTTGAAACATCTCTACAATACCTTTGCCCCCATTATCTAAGTCGAGAGTTATGGTGGAAGAATGGAATGGGTTACCCATTCTTGCAGCATATTTTGAAGTGCTCTTAGTCTACTTCAATCATCCTATCCATTCTCTAATATCAAGGAATGGATGGAATGGTTGAATTGATTGAATGCCCTTCAAAATATGCTACATTAATAGGTGAATAATCTTCAAATTCCACTAAAATTTTATAGTTAATAATGGAGGCTAATGTATTGTGGATATATCTAACATGTTTGCTAATGGCCTATAAATGTCCAATGAAATAGAGCTTTATTCAATACAAGGGAATTGACCTTAAGGATTTAGATATAAATGTTTGTAAATTTAGTTTAGCTATTACATTATAAAAAATATTGATTTTGATGTCATGTTATAGTTTTAGTATAATTTTTGTGATCATTTTGCTATCCCGATATATATATATATATATATATATATATATATATATATATATATATATATATATATATATATATATATATATATATATATAATGAGATTTGGAAAGCAATCAAATGTCAAAATAAATTTTCATAATTATTTGTCTCTTTTCTTAACTCTATGTACTTTCAAAAAAGCAGTAAATGACAATTAACTGATGTACATGTAATAAGATTTAAAAAGAAATAAAATCTTAGTATAAATTTGTAAAATTATTTGCTCTTTAGTTATATGTTTATACTTTCATAATAAATTATTCAATAACAATTAAATTTTATGCTAAATTGTGTAATTGGAATTTAAATTGCAAAATCTACCAAATGTAGGACATTGAAACACAAATAACTTTTGTTAAGATAGTTAAAGAAACTTTCTCTTTATATTCTCAATTTTAATGTAGAATATGACCTTGGTTTCTTTAGATGACTAATATTTAAATATCTTATAATGCTGCATTTTACAAAACAAAGATATAAATATATTCAAAATAACTTTATTAAAGAAATGACAAACTTTAACATGTCAGTTTTGGGGCTTAACTAATACTTAAATGGATGGTATTTATGAATTTATGAGATAATTGCAGAAACTTAAAACTTTGGTTTTTAAACTTAAATTGAAATCTAAATGGAATTCATTTACTAGCTTATGAGGACATCGCAAAAACTTAAGATATCAGTTTTGTTAATAACCATCGTCTAAGATCATTTCAATCATTATGATGGTTCATGTCAAAATTGATACTTTAGTTAAGTAATTACCAAAATTTTAAGGTATGATGATTGCCTCTTTCTTAAGATATAATCAAACATAATATGTTAGTTTTCTATCAAAAAACCATGTCAAGTTTTTGCATATGGCTTATAAATTTTGCTCCCCTTACTAGTTGAAACATTTCGACAATACCTTAATCTTTATTATCTAATTCGAGAGTTTAGTAAAATATAAAAAATAACTCACCTTATATCTCAAAAGGAACATTAGAGATGTTATAAATTTTGTCAAAGGACTTACCTTTTCTAACATCCTTATTTTCACATATTAGCAAGTCCTTCGATAAGAATTCTTCTAAATGTAAAACTTATTAATATGTGAAAGTAGAGATATTAAAAGAAGTATATCCTTTGATTGGAATTACAACATCTCTAAATGTACCTTTTGAGATAAAAAGGGAACTATCTTTGTATTCCACCTAAACTCTTAAGTTAATAATAAAGATAAATGTATTACTTAAACTAGGTAATATTGAACATGACCATCTATATCCTCCAACTCAAAATTCCTTAAGTAATATGAAAAAAAAAGTGTAATTCTTCATTAGAATTAAAATCAAGAGATACCTATTTTTCCGTTTCACTATAGGGATGACACAAATTTAAGTAAGGATGCCATATAAAGGAATTATGATCATAGGATAATTTTAAATATATATTATCCTTTGTTTGTGTATGTTTCTTGTAAATGATAAGTTTGTTGTTCATTGTAAATTATAATATTTTTTAGTGTATATATTGATGTAATGACATGAAAATAAATAAAATTACAAAATATATTCTTGTAATAGATTGTTTCCATTGTCATTTCTTTATACATTTACATTTAATTTATTGTTTATATATTTCATATCTATTTAATTGTATAAGAAAAATATTGTAATGCAAAAAAAAAAAATTAATGCCATTGATTTTACTTAGAGTATGTTGAATTTTAAAAAATTGATTAGTTCATAAAATAATATCAATATTCTTATAGAATTTATACTTAATTTATAAAATTCTTATGTTAAAAAGTATAAAAAAATTTCCCAAATAAAAGATGTTAATTTTTTTAAATAACTAACATTAAAGTATTATAACATCAATTTTTATTTAATAATCAACATTTGATGTTATGTAAATAAGATGACATGTTCTTATTATAAATAATAATATTTTATAGACCTAACAAATATCTAATGTTTGACATAGTATACTTGGGCAAAATTTACATGTTAATGTTTTTTAGTAATCAACATGGAAACTTTTACTCACTAAGTTGAAAATAAAAAGAATTTAATACTGGCACCATTTTTAAATTTCATCCCAAAATTTTTCTAACCTTAAAATATTTTTTTATCTAAGGAAATATGTTCATTTTCCAATTTTAAGATGATTTACTTTAGTTCTGTAGCCATACTCACCAATTATTTTGTAAGACTGATAGCTTTGTTAGCTCATCATTAAATATGTGAAGTTTAACACTTTCTGAAAATATTTAGATTATAAATGTAAGGATTTGTTTGGTTTTTTATATTTATTCTTGTAATTTAGTTTTTAGTTTCATAATCAATCATATTTTAATTATTAACACCTTATCAAAGAATATGTCCAAGCTTCTTCCTTTAATCAACAGCTTGTGCAAGCTTCTAGAAAAGAATAAATATTTATTATTCCTTTTCCCAAAGAATTAATTCCAAGATGGAGATCTAAAGGCTTTACATATCTATTTTGGAGCAATTAGGGTCACCCCCACTTTTCATGGTAAAAAAGGATTATTTGTCATTTCCAAAATGGTTATTCTTGATACCAGGTATGATTAATACCAATAAGCTTGTCTAGCCACCATCCAATCCACCCTAAATGCCAAAACTATATTTGTGACCATTTTTCCAAATTTCAACATGCCTCTTAAAGATCCCACTCTCCTGGCTTTCTTAAAAGTCTAAGTTCAAATAATAGGTTGCCCATGTCTCATGAAGCTTATGCTACCATACGTCATACCTAATTTGCCTATCATCTCTAAATTCACTCCATAGCTAGAGAGAATAAAGATTCTCTTTACATTACCATTAACCCTAACTAAAACCTTACTTATTATTTTGTCCTTAAACAGATACCTTAAAATGAACTCATAAAGTTACTCCCTAATAAATGGATAATTGATAAGAAAAATATTTACTATTTATTTTCCTCTATTTTATGTCTCTTAGGTGTTATATTTACTTAATTTCTTCGATTAGGCCTTATTTTATAATTTTAGGTTAATTTTACAATATTGTGAATTTATTTAATTAATGTTCGATTTTAATAAAATTTCTATTTTTTAGCTATATCTTGAGTTCCAAATATCGGATTGAGGCATTTTATATTATTTGAAAGCTAGAGGAGAGAACTATAACTTTTATATTTTGGCTTAAGCCTAGTTCAAGCATTTTAGAGGTTATATGTCGTTGAGAAATTGAAGTTGTGTCTTTACCTTAGCTAAGCTTGCCTTGATTTTTAGGTCATAATTAGAGCTACAAAGGTCAAACTAACTTAAAACTAGCACCCAAATTCTCACAAGACATAGGCTTACAAGTTTAATATTTATGATTTATCCAAATTACATTGATTTTATGGTAAAAATCTAATTAGAAATTAAACCTATAGGAATTTGCTGATGAAGCTACTAGATTTAATTGACTTGTAAAATCCAGGTTTGGGCTCCTAAAAATAAAAAAGCCCTTATTATTGTAATCTTAAAAGTCACACAATCCAAGTCCAATAGGGTTTTTAGCTTAATTAGGTCAAATAAATATAGAGAACTTATTAGACATTTAGACTTTATGCATATAACTAGTGGATAACTTTCTTTCCTTTTCTTTTAGCTTGAGTCCTCTAGCTATGAAATGCTAATTTTCAGAGTTAATTCAAAGTGTTTGAGGCTCTCTCCCACTGGATCATGAGATTATGGTTTGTAATATTGACTTTACTTAATTAATTTTCCTCTTTCCCTATTTACTTGTGCTGAATTCTCGAAATTGTTTATGTTGGATGTTGGTTTGATGTAATTGGTGTTCATCCTTGTGATTTCTAATTCTTTGCTACTTTAATATAAAATTATAGTTAATAAATCATGATTTTATATATAGGGATATAAGGTTGAGGGATTAATTAAGAGATTTCTAATTTAATTTCTTAATTTAACTGAATTTTATCATTAAATTAGTTTTAATCCAGCCAATAGGATTATAGCAATTGCTTAATCGACTAATCTTAATTAATTAAATCTCAGATGACTATTTAGCATAGGATTCATGAATTACTACAGAGATTCTGAGTAATTCAAGGTTGAAGAATTAATTAGAAAAATAAAATCTTAATTGATCTATAATTAATCCAATTTAGAGTTTTCAATCAGCTTTGAATTCTTTTATGTATTTGTGTTTTGGTTCTATTTTTATATTTGTTTAATTATTGTTTTTGTTTTCATTTTGTGCAAACAACCCCTTGATCCTATATTCTGTGTTCTACATAATTTTCATATAGCATATAACATATTGCATCCATTCTGTTAGAGCATTTTGTTTTGTTGCTTTTAAATTTTATTTGTGTTGTTTTCTTTCATTCTTATTGCATAAATAATTCAATAATTGTGTAATTATTGTTAGGAATTCATTTAGAAAAGATAATATCAAGGGATCACTAGGAATACAACATGGTTATGCCACTTTTTTACATTATTTCTTCAACAAACTAGTTTTAACTAATTTTGGTGTATAGCAACGTGTATACAGTAACTCATTATGAGAAATTCCAATCCTCTAAATAACCTCTCTAAATAGTAGAACCATCTTTAAAGATAAATGAAAATGGATTCATTGAGATAGTTTTTCCCAAGCATGCCGCCATGTAGACAAATTTAGTAACCTAAGATCAAGCTATGATACTTACAGAAATTGTAAAGGTTCCTATTTATGCATTGAATTCCCAAGGCTAGCCAATTTATGAAGTGATTACTATAAAAGGACACAAATGACATGATCCCATTACATGCACCTATGAAGAGTGTCTTAATTAGAGTAATGATCAAGATGACAGGTCAAGTTCTAAGAAGAAGAATAATAAGAAAAGGAGTTCTCAACACTTAATGTAAAAATGATATGAAGAAAGAGACTCTTCAATTAATTTCCAAGGACAACCATTAAGAATATTTGATTATTAATACAAATCTATTCCAGCTTATATGATGCAAGATGATAATGATGGTTGGAATGTAGGAAAAGATTTTCCTCATTTATAGTTTATCTTAAAATAATTGTAAACTTGTAATGATTGGAAGGTTAAAGGTTATGTTGTTCAACAACCAAATAGAGCTTAAAAGATAGAATTGATACCTATAGAATAAACCTTAAATTAACAATATGAAAATTCTATATCGTGAAACAAATTGTTGTGCTAGATTGCTAATTTATAATAGGAGTTTGCTAAAGAGATAGAAAAGCAGCAAAATTTAGCAAATGAACTTATAGTAAAACTTGAGCCTAAAATCTAGTCTTTTCATCAAGAATTTATGGCTCTTATGTTTGCAGGACAATTCTTTACAATTGCTAAAAAAGATATTGAAATGAGAATCTTGAAGGAATAACTTAATTCGATGCTTACCCCCTATTACTTGCTAACTTAACCTTTAAATTCTAGCTTGCCTTCAATAACTCAACCTTTAACCTTAACTAAAGGCCTTTATAATGTTGCTACTTTCCTACCACAAGAACTCCTAAGTCTAAAGCTTTTATCACCACCTGCCAATAAAGCTCAATCAAAAGACAAAAATCCAATTGTTGTCCTAGAAGACAATCAATTGATAAACTTCCTTGAAAAAATGATAAAAGATATTGATTCTAAAAATGAATTATCTCTTGAAGCACTTCTAATCTTTATGGTAAGAGGAGAAGAACAATCAAGAGTGTATGAACAAGCTGGGGAAGAATAAATAGAAATATGAAATAATTCCTCTATCAAAATGAAATCTTTCCTAATACAGTAAAATGTTTTACTCTTGATGATGTCCTTTCGATTCAATGGAAGGATAAGTTTTTAGAATTTCACTCTAGGATGACTGCTATTTAGTTAGAATAAAAATGCTCCCTAAGTTAGCTTTTTAGAGATTTTGCTTCTAGAATGCAAGGAAGAATGCGAAACTATTGAATGAATCTTAATGTATACTGTTAAATTATTTACTTTAATTCCAATAGTATTGATGAATTCCTTGGGAGATTACATCAAGAATTCTTAGGAGCTGCCCCTAATTTTAAAGCACAAGTTAGAAAAGAATTTATGTAAATGAAATGTGTTTCATTCAAAAGAAAATATTTTTAACAACATTTTGATGCCATGTCCAAGAAATATTATCTGATTCATGGAATTAATGAAGTAATCTTTAAATATATGTTCCTTCAACCATTTCTAGAACCTATTGGTAAACAAGCTAAAGTTATCCTAAAAAACCAAGGCCTTACTATGCCTAATGCTTCCCTCGAAACATTAATTCAATAGTTTGAAGTTAGGAATTGCTTATAGAAGGCCAAACCTGATCACTAGTTGAGAAAAGCTCAAGAGAAAAAAGAAGAAATTTAAGCAGCAAAAGATAAAAGTGTACTTTTTCAAGAAAAAGAAATTTAGAGGAAAAAATTCTAAAGTTAAATGTTTTATTTGTAAAAAGAAAGGTTATTTTATAAAAGAATGTCCAAAGAAAGCTACACAACAAGTCATGCTCAAGTAGTTTTATAATGATGATGACAACCTCGAATCCATTTATGAATAAGAAGAACAACTTTATCTAGAAATAGTCTTTTACATCAAAAAAGATTTTGAAGTAGAAAATTTTAAATCTGAAGAACTTTTTGATGATGAAGAATATTATCTAAGGATGTAGTCTGTTTCCCGAGTCAACTCTATAGTTATGATGCCTTAATATTGCTTGATAAGTATGATCAGCCAACAAAAGTCATTGCATTCTTTAACATAGGCATATCTTGCTCCATGATAAACCTGGATGCATTGTTACCTGATCATTGGCTGAAGACTCACAAAAATTTTAAAATAATTAGTGGAGAAATCATGACTATTTCAAAAATCTTAAAAACTATCAAACTTAAGCTCTTTTCAAGATATGATGTTAAGCATAAGTTCTATGGCTCAACAAGACCTTGAAGAGATGTATTAATTGGTTTTGATCCTATTAATCAAATACTCAAAGACAAAGTGAGAATTTAATCACAATAATTGCAATGGAAAAACCATTTTTAGCCATGGATTGAGATACCTAATTTGTTTTCTTGCATTGATGAAATTACTCAATTCTCTAAAGAAATTGTCAAACATTCTTATGCAGAAAATCATTTTGAATTTCTTCAAAAATGTCCAAATGTATTATGGTTTAACCAAAACTTCTTCATCAAGCTTCCTTTTAAGAAAAATGAAGATATCAATCCTACTTAAGCTACTTATTTCAGGATGCATCTAGACCGACAAAATTAGCTGAAAAAGAACTGATGTAGTTGAAGAACCAAGGGATTATTGAAGTATAATATCCCAGATTGATATTTAAATTTTATAAATTTCAATGATGAAAAATATTTATTTTATTAATATGTGATTTTGAAATTATCTTTTCGCATTACAAGTTTTGGAATATTAAAAATAATATCTATGATAATATTGAAAATTTATTTTTATATGGTCATCATTGAAGTGAGATTAGATTAAAATAATTTTTACAAAAAATTTCTCATAAATTAAGAAATAAATTTTAGTGATTATGCGAGCAAGGAATTATGAAATTGATTACTTATATTTCATGAATTGTTTTTGAGAATTGAGAAATATTAAAATAATTATTTTATTTTAGAATTCTTAAATTTATTAAAATATTGCAAATATGCATATTTATTTTTGTATCGAGGGAAGACTAAAAAAAAACCTGATTTTTTTTATACAAAATCTGGTTCCTTCTTTATTTTGATTTTCGGACAGCCCTTCCCTTTCTTGATTTCGTGCGTGGCTAGGCTGCTATTTCCCTCTCTTTTTCTACATTTTCCGGACGGTCAGCTTCTCTCTCCTACTTTATATTTTGCTGACTATTTCTCCCTCATTTCACGGTTTTTCTCTCTCTTCTCTTTGCATTTTTCTGCATGTCAGCATGTCTCTCTCTTTATTTTATAATTTTGGCAGCTTCTTCTTTTTCTCTCAGGGGTAGCAGCACGTGGGATCTTTCTCTCTCTATTTTCATTACCACATCTTCTCTCTCCTGCACTCGTCCACCGCCTTTGACTCTCTTATAAATTTTATATATTTCTGCCTGTTTCTCTCACTTCTCTTCCAGCCTTTTCTTTATTTTGCCCGAACAGAAAAGTGGGCTTCTCTTTCTAGCAGCATGCACCGCCTTCTCTCTCTCTCTTTCTACCCGGTTTCTTTCTCTCTCTTATCTCGTCAACACCTTCTTGCTGGTCAAGTGTTGCCGCCGCTGGTAGCTTCTCTTCCCCGAACAGCAACTCATAACGGTGTCGCTGCTGTGCCACCCACGAACTGTGAACGCACCAGCGAGAGGAAGAAGCTGGCGTCAAAGCTCCTACGTGAGTGAGCGTCCATCACGTCACCAGCAAGCTGCAGATTTCAGCTAGTGTGTAGAAGCCTCCTAGTACGGCTAAATCGGGCAGTAACTTTGGACGGCAAGGATAAAGTATCTTCAGGCCGTTTTTGTTGCCGGTAAGCTCTGGTTGCTTGTGGAGCTCCGGCGAGATACCTCGGTGAACCATGTAGTGAGTTGGTTTCTATTTCTGAGAATATTTCGAATATGCATCCAAAATAATAATAATAATAATAATAATAATAATAATAATAATAATAATAGTAAAAGTAAGGAGGAAATACTCTCATGAAATTTGAATTAAATACACTCTCCTCCCTTTATTTTTCATTTTTGACTTTCATGCTTCCTGTAAATTTTTTTTTTAATACATTCTCTTCACTTCACAATGATTTTCCGTTAGTATTAACAAAAGTAGAAGTCAGTTTAAGACAATCAAAAGGAGAAGGCCACTGTCATTGGTCAAAAGAGCACAAACGGTCGAACCTAACCTCCTTGTATGCTTAGCATTGTTGGTCAAAAGCCCATGCAACACCGCCATATAAAGAAACGATATCTCTCCGGACCATCTCATTCCCATAAGTAATGCCAAAGAGCGTTTGATTCATAATTTCGATGGTTACAAAAGCTTACATAAGTAGAATGAATACTGAAATCATCGTCTACACTATGCTACCATAATAGTGAGTTTAGACCTAACTGGTCATCAGGTGAGGGGACTGCTGTAATACAGAGCATAATATCCGTAGTAAGCAACTAGCTCAAGAATGCAATGTTCCACCCATTATTAGAGACAGCAGACAAAAAAGCAGTTTGCTATAACAAATCCTGCGAAATAACCTGTGGAGCTTTATCTATAAACCGAGAACCTTCCAACAAAGAAATATGATGTTTTTTGTTTTCATTGTTAACTTCCAACAAATCCTACAAAATAAGCTGATTGCTTTATCTATAAACCGAGAACCTTCCAACAAAGAAACATTATTCATAGTATCAAACGAGGAAAAATTGTCAGTTTAAGCAAACTCTCAACCAACTAACCAAATTTGAGAATGTTTAAAATATGATGTTGATGAACAAATGCAAATGTTTCAGATTTTCACGAACTCGGACAGGATTCATGCGCTCGAAGTGTTGGATCGGCTCGGCTTGAAGGACTACTTCGAGCAGATCATATGCTTCGACACCATGAACTCGAATCTCCCTAACTCGACCTGATCCGATGAATTCCTTGTTCTTCTCAAGCCATTGCTTGATGCCATAAAGATCGCACTCAATGCTGCCAAAGTTGATCCTCGTCGTACGGTAAGATATCGAAACGCCACATGTTTCTTGTCCTTTCAGATTGTCAAAATTGAAAAAAAAATTGATTTTTATTTTTTTTTTCAATTTAAAATAACTTTTTCTGGATGATAACGCTTGTAACATCGCCGCAGGAAAAGCAATGGGTCTCTGGACGGTTCTGGTAATTTCCAAAATCAACGTCGAACATCATTTCTTAGAAAGTACCTGGTTTTAAATGTTGCCACCTGTTGCACATAATTATTGTCGTTAATTAATTAATTTAATTTTTTGTTTAAATGAAGGTTGGGAAAATAGGGAAAGCAAAAGAAGCAGATTACGCATTAAAGGGTGTAAATAAGGTGGGGCAGGTAATCCCTGAGCTATGGGACAATGGAATGGACAGTGATAATCACAGGATGATCAGACGGAGTAAAAGAGATTTGGATGCTTGCCTCACAACTGCAGTTGTCGGAGCTTAGGAAGAGAGTGCAGCTTATCTATAAACCGAGGACCTTCCAACAACTAACAATCAGCTTTATCCTTTTTCGTTAATATTCAATGTTAACTTCCACTACTGTTAATACTAATAGAAAATCATTATAAAGGGAAGGGAATGTATAAAAAAAAGGAACTACAGGGAGGATGGAGGCAAAAAATGAAAAATGAAGAGAGGGGAGTGTATTAAGTCCAAATCTTAAGAGAAGTGAGAGTATTTTACTTTAAAAGTAAATGACATTTTTATATTATAGGATGTTAAAATGTAATTACTTAGGACTTGCCTAAATCTTAAAAACATTTAGAAAAATTCGTTTATGAACATTTTAAGAATGTAATGATGGTTCATATTATTATAAAGTAATCTATCTAGAAAAAATTGTGTTATATAGTGAGGTATAAGGAAAAAATATGATTTTCATGTTGTGAGGTACTGAGGTGAGAATTTAATGATTAGTCTTATAATATGATGATAATAACTATCCTTATGACATAAATGTAATATTTGAAAGTTGATTTGGGAAGTTCTTATTTATGAAAGCTTTTAATTTTCTTCTGATAATCTTAATTAGAGATTTGCATCTGATTCAAGAAAATCTATATTTTCATATACATTAGAAATATAATAATACTTTAAACATGAAGATTTTATGTCATGAGGATTATTTTGGAATGTTATATGAACATAATTTTATTAGTAGTTATATATTTTAGAAAAAACTTACTTTTAAGGCAATTTTGAGATAAAAAGGAATATATGAGGAAAAAATAGGATTTTATACCGTAAAATGATAAAATGAGGATTGTGGCATTCTTATAACATATTCCAATATTTGATACTTGGCTCAGTAGATCTTATTCTATTATCTTATTTGAAAAATAGATATGACATTAGTGAAATAATCATTTAAGGCTCTAGAATATCGATTGGTACATGTAAAAGACATTTAGATTATAAAATAGTTAGTATTTTGGTGTTTGATGTTGCAAGTTCAAATTAGCGAGTAAAAGAAGTTAACGAATTATAATAATGGTGTTGTCATGATTCAGATAAGGACTTTGATATTTAAAAACATTATAAATGATGGTTTGTGTTTATAAATTTATTATTGTAATTTCTAATTAGGGAGGGGAGAAAAGGTGGAAATAAATTACTTCAAGCTTCTATAATGAATGTGTCATACTAGGTGAGTGCATATCTCACCACCACTTCTATTTAAATAAAATATGATTTGAATGTTATGAATGATACTTCTTTTATTAATAGTATAAATTTTATATTCATTGTATGAACTTAATTTCATGATATAAGGGTAATTAGTTATCAATGAATGATAATCGATTAAAGTGCATAGCGAAAGTATGGTTATATCCTTATTAGCTAATGACTGATTGATTATGATAAGATTATAATAGATCATATTACTCAATTGTGTTATATGCTTTGATGGCTTGTGATTGTTAGCTAATTATCTATATGGATTTGTGTTGGATCTGATGATATGGATAGAGTGAAATTCTTGCTAAATGATTACATTGTAAATTGTGTGAAAGCAATAACATAGGACATTGTGATTTGTGATGAAAGGATGATGTGATAGTTAGAAAAGAAATTCTTAGTAATAGTTAAGATTGATCTAAGTTAAATGACAAATTCTTGATGAATGGTTGAGAAAAGTATAGGCTTGATTCTGAAATCAGAAGGCGGTTATATATATGATTACTATAATAGAATGTGCGACTAGATATGATACTAGAATTTTGCTTGTTATTGGATGTCATTATTTGACATGAATGTGAAGGCACAATGTGACTGTGATGATTCGTTTATATCTTGGCCTTAAAGGTTGTTTGTGATTGTGTTGTCTACTCAAAATGGGTAATGCGTGTTGTGATAATAATGCCATGTATTATTAGATAGTTATACTTTCTATTAGTCTTGTGTAGGAGAATTCTCATTCCAAGATTTGGTTTTGTACATTTCATAATACCAAGAAATAGGTTTGTTAATAGTTTTAATTCATCACATGCTTAACCTATAATTATCACATGTAAAATTGAACTCCCATAAGATAAGGATAGATATATGCTCACTGAGTTCTTATAATTCACTGTGTTTAATTTCTAATGTTTTCAGGTTGAGATTTGAGCCTGATACATTCATGGAGAATTAATATTGCCTTACCTAAAAGATTTGATAGTTAGGAATGCAATCAACATTCAAATAGAAAATTGTGATTTATATGATGTGTTGAATTGTATGTATATAAATTTACAATTATATTGTACTATGTGTATGAATATGCCTTTTATCGTATTTGAAATTAAATAGATTTTGTATTATATGGTGCGTGGCTCTTGGGAAGTGTTTAGAAATAAAGGAGATTTTATCTATTTTTTTTTCACAAAAACTTTAAATTTTTTAAGTGCCTTTGAAATTTGGAAACTTTTATTAGATAGAAAGTATGAAAATTGTTAAAGTTTGTGAAAATCGATAATGAGATCCATGTCGATCACAGTCATAATGAGTTGTGACATGAAGAAACTAAATCCTTATAGGCATGTCAAGATTTCTATGTCGAAAAAAGATTAGAGCAAGTTTAAGGAAAACTAAGGCTTGCCATTGACTAAAAACCTTTAAATTTGTTTCTTGGAGATACCAGGTTTCCTCTTATAAGAAGAGAAGTTTTGTTACAAAAATTCTTGGATGCAAAAATATTCTCAAATTTTGATTTAAAAGTAGGATTTTGGCAACTTAAAATTTATCTGAAAGAAAGATACAAAATTGCTTTTTTTATCCTCAATTTCCATTATCAATGGACAATTATGCCACTCAGTCCTAAAAATGTCTTATCTAAATTCCAAAAAGTTATGATAAAAATATTTGAGCCTATTTTCCGCACTACCTTTGTCTACATTGAGGATATTTTGCTATTCTCTTCTAGCCCTAAAGAATGTCCAATTCTATTACAACAATTCCATAACCTTGTCAAAAAAATGGAATCTTGTTGTTATAGAAGAAAATGATCATAGCCCAATCTTCCATTAATTTTCTTGGGCTTGTGATTAAAAATGGTTAGATCTAGCTTCAACCCCATATTTTTGCCAAAATCCAAGAGTTTTTTTATGGGCCTTTGACCATTAAACAACTTCAATAGTTTCTAGGCCATGTTAATTATATGAAAGACTTTATTCCTTACACAGCCTAATATCAATCCACATTGGCCTAACTACTTCAGAAAAATCCACCTCAGTGGTCCACTATTCATAGTAAAGCTATCTAGAAATTAACAGAGTTATATGTTAATATGTTAATTTACCTTCTAATGTACACATTGCAATACATCAAAATTAGTCAAGAATACTGATTACTACAATAATAATGCAGTTAGTGGCATAACCAAGTCGTACCCCTAATGATCATTTAATTTTTATCCTTCCTAAATGATTTTCTAACAATATCTATACAATAATTGAGTTATTTATGTAGTGAAAATGTAAAGAACTAATACAGATAGAATGCAATGTAATAAAACAGAATGCTATGCAAAAATGAAATCAATATGCTATGTTGTATGCTATTTATATAATTATGTAATAATAGAATGCAGAATTGGGAGGGTTTGGATGCACAAAATTAAAGTAGAAGCAATGAAATAAATAAACAAGCATAAAATAGAAACAAAGTAGAAATAAAATAGATAGAATTCAATATACGAAATACAGCTAATTCAAGGATATGATAGCTCTTATTATGGATTAATCCTAAATTACAAAATATTTGATTGTTCTAATTAATTTTTTAACCTTGGATTACCCGGAATCCCTGTAATAATCCACGAATCTTACACTAGATAATCATCTAGAGTTTGATCAATTAAGATTAGAAGATAGATTAAACAATTTCCATAATTCCGAAACTAAATCGAAATTGAGCTAAAGATAGAATTTAATTGACTTAGGAAATTAAATCAGATATCACTGAAGTAATCCTCTAACCACTACCGCAACATGTAAAATCATGATTAATCAACTATAATTTCACATTCAAATAGCAAAAGAATAGAAATCACAAGATTGAGTACCAATTATATCAAATAAGCACTTAATACAAGCAACCTTAATAATTCAGCATAAATAATTGAGAAAGAGAAAAATCAATAGGAGAAAATTAACATTACTAATTAAGATCTTATAATCCTTGAAAAGAAGAGCTTCACAATCCTTGAATCAATCAAGAATCTTTAGCCTTCCATGGCTTGAAAACAAGAAAAGAAAGAAAAAAAAAAACTCTGCTGCTGAGTTTGTGTAAGGCTTGAATGTCTAATTTTTTTCAACTCTCTTGCCTGTTTATATAACTTAATTAGCCTAAAACCTTATTGGACTAAGACTAGATGACTATTAGGATTACAATAATAAGGTTTTCCTAATTTCTAAAAGCTCATACCTACTTTTTACAAATCAATTAAATCCAATAGTTGCATTAGGAAATTCTTGTAGGTCTAACTTCCAGCCCATGTTTAATTGCAAAATCAGTGAAATTTGGACAAGTCATGAACATCATAGTTGTAGGCCTATGTTTTTTGAGAATTTAGGTGCTAGTCTCAAGTTAATTAAACTATTATGGCTCGAGATATGGTCCAAATACAAAAATGGGTTTAGTTAGGACAAAGACATAGCTTTAGTTTCTCAACCATATAAGACCTTTAAAATGCTTGATCTGGGCTTAGACCAAAACATAAAACTTGTAGTTCTTTCTTTAAGTTTTCCACCAATATAAAGTTTGCCTCAATATGACATCTAGAGCCTAAGATATAACTGAAAAATAAAAATAGTATCAAAATCTAGCATTTATCAAATAAATTCACAATAGTGTAAAATTGATCACAAATTATAAAATAAGGTCTATTCTGTAAAATTAAGTACATGTAATACCTAAGAGACATAAAATAGGAGAAAATAAAATAATAAATATTTTTCTCATCACCTTCTCTATAGATTCCTATAGTTAAGGGAAAAAGAATTCTGCAGGCTAATACAAGTGACCCTTACTGGGGAGTATTATTACTAGATGACAGTAAAAATTGAGATAGATGTGGTTATCAAAATGGTAAATTTAAGAAAACTGAATAGCATTACCACTTGACCTTCGAAGAGATACTTGCTATCAGAAAAGCAATTGAAAATTTGAAATTTCATCTCATTAGCAAACACTTTTTGATTGAAATGGACATATTAGCATTCGTAGTCATGCTCGAATCTAGAAAAATAATAATGCCTCAGCCTCAATTAATGAGATGGAAAAATTAGTTTGAACAACGGAAATTTAATGTGAGACACATCAAAGGAAAAAGAAATTTCCTTCTTGATTGTCTTTCAAAGTTTACAAAATTTAATCTAGAATCTATTTAGACCATCCTTCCTATCTTCATGATGATTCCTAGAGAATCCTCAAATCCATTCCCATATTATCATCTGCTTATTCATCTTAAAGAAAAAATCTTGAGGAAATGGTTTAAAAATTAATTTAGTACTTATAGTTACATTTGCATTTCCAAAAGTGGACAATTCAACACCTTTATTATTAATCCTAATTATCCATATTTTACCATCATTAATCTTACCTATCCTCCTACCACCTAGCCAAAATATAGATATTATTTGATGAGATCCATGGCACGCATTTGCACTTTTAGTTGCCTACTAGATAAGAATGTTTCTTTAGTATTTCTTAATCTCTGTTTAATAAGAAGATCACCTAGAAATTTATATTTTCTTTGGTGGTTATCCTTATTTAAGCCACTCTAGGAATGGCAAAATTATTTTCTCCAAGTCTCAAAATAATAGATGCTTATCACATTTGATTCTAATTAGTTTTGTGAAAATGAAATTGATAACCATGGTGAAGCATTTACAATATTTCATAAATATTATCACTACCATGAAGGACAAAATTATTCTAACCACTTTCTTGCTTTCCCTTATATTGTCTATCCTCAATAGATTGAGGCACATGTTATTCTTTATTAGCTTAATGGAGTTGATGCTAATACTTTGGCCCTTGACTTTTGGGACATCAACATATGGCATAGCTAAGAGCATCATATTTTCCCTCAAGAATACCACGAAAGGTGTAACCTAGCCCTACAAATTGGAAAAAAAATCAAATCTTAATGTCTCAAATGGTGATAACATGTGGCATCACAATTAGTCATCTAGTGACTTGCTAAGCCCATAATTATTTAGGAATCTTCTACTTTATATAACTTTATCATTTACTTTATTCCCTATTAGGAATCTTTTTCTTTGTATCTGATGTACCTTTAGTCATTTGTTAGGAATCTTTTACTTTATATTAGTTGTAACTTTAGCTTTTTCTTTATTCCTTGCTGAGAATCTTTATGTCTATTGTAACTTTAGTTATTTATCTATTATGTAAACTTTGGCTATAAATAAGAGTTAGAGTGCCTACTAATGGGTAACTCAAGGGTTAGCAAAAATTTCTAAGTTCTCTCTTACAGTGTTTTCTTTGAGATTTATCCAATAATCTTGCATTCTTCCTTGCATTATGCAAGTAAAAGCTTTAAAGAGTTAACTTAGGGAGCATTTTTGTTCCAACTGAATAGTAATCATCCAAGAGTGAAATTCTAAGAACTTATCCCTCCATTAAGTTGAAAGGACATTATTAAAAGTAAGGCCTTTTATTGTATTAGGAAAAGATTCCATTTTGATAAAGGAATTGTTTCTTTTTTCCAATTTTTCTTCCCTAGCTTGTTAATACACTCTTGACAATTCTTTTTCTCTTGCCATAAAGATTGAAGGTGATTTAAGAGATAATTCATTTCTAGAATCGGTATTTTTTATCATTTTTCCAAGAAAGTTTACCAATTAATTATCTTTTAGGATAGCAATGGGATTTTTATCTTTTGATTGAGGTTTTTAGTTAGGAAAGTAGTAGCATTATAAGGGCCTTTAGTTAATGTTAAAGGCTAAGTTATTGAAGGCAAGTTAGAACCCAAAGGTTGTATTAGCAAGTAATTGGTGGTAAGCCTTGATGCACACGCCGCAATGTACTAAATTTAGATTTAAAATTGGTTACTGAGAATTAATGTAAAATAATGGCACAACCAGGTGGTACCCCTAGTGATCCTTTAATTTTATCCTTCCTAAATGATTTCCTAACAATATATATACAATTATTTAATTATTTATGTGAAGAACTAAGGCAAATAGATTAATAATGTAGTGAAACAGAATGCTAGCAAAAATAGAAATAAAAACAAATGCAAAATGCAATAATAAGCTATATGTTATTTATGTAACTTTGCAATAATAGAATGAAGAATTGGGGGGGGGAATTGGTTGCATGAAATTAAATGATTAATAAGCACAAAAATTAAGCTTAAAATAGAAATAAAATAGAAGAGAAATCAATGGAATCAAACAGTCAATTTAAGGAAATTGAAAAGCCCTAAATTGGATTAATCATAGATCAATTAGGATTTGACTTTTTTTTAATTAATTCTTTAACCTTAGATTACCCGAAACCCCTACAATAATTCATGAATTCTATGCTAGATGACCGCTTAGGATTTGATTAATTAAGATTGGCCGATTAAGCAATCGCTATAATCTTTACGCTGGATCGAAATTGATTTGATGATAAAATTTGATTAAATTGAGAAATTAAAATTAGAAACCTCCAAATTAATCTCTCAATCCTTTGACCCTATGTGTGAAAATGTAATTTACCAACCATAATTATCAACAAAATAATAAAGAAATCATAAATCATAAAGAAGAATATCAATTATACCAAATCAACATCCAACACAAGCAATCTTAATAATTCAACACAAGTAAATAGGGAAAGAAGAAAATTAATTAAGAAAAGGCAAAATTATAAATCATGATCTCATAATCTTTAAAAGGAGAGCCTCACCTCTTTGAATCAACCACAAATTTAGGCTTCCATTAATGAAGAACAAGAGAGCTAGAAGAAGAAGAAGAAGAAGAAGGGAGCTGGCTGCTATGTGTAATCTGAATTGTATAATTGTATGATATATTTGTTAATGTATATGCCTTAAAACCAATCATATTGATGATTATAAATTTGAATTGTATTATTTTAATGGCAATTCCAATTATCATAGTTATATATATATTATCTGCATAATATATTTATTATGATAGTAATCTTAGAATAATTATATTTTTAAATGTCCTTAGTCATATATCATTGTGGATTAGGTTGTTTTGATATGTTAAGACTAGCATGTATGGTGACTTATATGAGATATTAAGTCTACACATGAGGACAAGTTAAATAACTTGTATACTAGATTGGCCTATCCTAAGAACATTACATAGATCGTTATATGAGTGTCATAAGTGATTCTTAGTGATCATTATTATGATGGTCCTTTGACCTGAGATTACCAACATTCCCTATATGTGAGTTTCATATTTTGATACTATTCTATATCACTCATGGTTGAGTGAATGTAAGGGTAGTTATTGAATATGTCACATGTCATGCGGAGGGGTTTGTGTGATTAAGATAAAATTTGTCCATTCTATATAATAGGAGTAACATTTGTGGGCCCCTTGATTAAGTAAAGTTGAGAAAATGCATGGTCATACTCAGATGAATTGAAATGAGATGTCAATTATATTTGCTTCAGTCAACTTACTTAGGAATCAAGAAACCTTAAGATTGAGCTATACAGGAATGATACGGTCCATGTCTTGTGCTCAATCTAGATGTTTAGCACAAAAGGACATAAATGATGATCACATGTAAAAGTTTAGTCGAATCACTGACTTTCTCATTACTTAGGTAATAGTGATGTGTTGCTAGACACTGTTCATTATTTATGATCATTAATATGATTAATGATTATTGCTAATATAATGAGAGCCTATAAGGTCACACACTTAGAGCCTAGTGGATTTGGAATTAATGGATCAAATTATTTGGGCCTAATATTTAGAAATTCCATATTATAATTATAAAGCCCAATAATAAGCCTATAATTATACATGGAAGAAAAGCCCAATTAGTTAGGGTTTTCTATGCCCTTATTTAAAGAGGCTTGTTGGGTAATAATATAGGATTATTATTCATGCATCCCAAGCATAGAAAAGCCCTAGTACCTCTCCTTGACCATAACCCTTGAAGAAGCATAGCTAGCACTATGAGGCAAAGGAGTAGAATTCCAACCAGTGTTCATGTGGATGTTCATTGGTGATCTGCTGGTTCGTGTGGATACCTCGGAGTCTTTGGTCAAAAGGAAGCTGAAGAGGTAATCAACGAACAAGTTCTTGAGCCATCCCAAAAGGTATTCAACAAATCCCTATCCTAATCTAACATTTTGCATGGATCCGTTAGTTGGGATCAGTTAATTCCGCTGTGCCTGTTTGGCTCCCGATCCCAACAATGTTGCCCACCCCCTCATCACTATCTATATCTGATAAAACCCATGGAATCCTAATCTTAGTCCTCTTAGGATTATAAAAATTAAGGTCTTGCTAATCCTACTCCTATTAGGATTATTAATAGGAGTAGTGAAATCTCGCTAGTCTGACTTCCATTTGATGAATGACCCCTAAAACGATGTAGTTTTACTAATCTTTTAATTTAAGGTTGTAGGCTTGGGTCTTAGCAAAAATTTGATCACTGGTTTCACCTTAATTGGACCTTTGTAGCTCCAGATATAGCCTAAATACTAAAACTGATTCAATTGGGACAGAATAACACCTTCAACTTCTCAACCACTTTTGACCTCCAAAATGTTCGAACTGGGCTTGGACATAAAAGTTGTAGATCTATCTCTTAACTTTCCATAAATATAAAGTTTATCTCAATCTATGATCCGGAGACTAAGATATGACTGAAAAATAGAAATAGTGTCAAAATTCAGCATTTACAGAATAAATTCACAAAATTGTAAAATCAATCCAAAATTATAAAACAAGGCTTATTTTTTAAAATTAAGCAAATTATAACACCTAAGAGACATAAAATAAAGGAAAATAAAGTAGTAAATATTTTTTCTCATCAAGCCTCAAATTAAGTTGTTCTTTCAAGATTCTCATTTTAGTCTCCTTTTAAGCAATTGTAAAGAATTATCCTGCACACACAAGAGCTTTGAGTTCTTGATGAAGAGGATAGATTTTTAACTTAAGTTTTATTATAAGTTCATTCGCAGACCCTTGATGTTTTTCTATCTTCTTAGCAAGCTCCTATTATAAATTAGCAATCTAGCACAACAATTTGTTTTGTGATATAATATTTTCAAATTACTACTTTAAGGTTTGTTTTACAGCTATCAATTCTATCTTCTAAGCTCCATTTGGTTATTGAACAACACGACCTTTAACTTTCTAATCATTGCAAGTTTGATATTGTATTGAAATAAATTGCAATGGAGGAAAATCTTTTTCTAGATTCTAACCATCATTATCATCTTGCATCATACAAGCTAGAATAGATTCATATTTTGGTGTGCTGTATTTGACAAAATAATCAAATTTTCCTGATATCTCTTGTAGGAGATCAATTGAGGAGTCTCTTTCTTGATATCTTTTTTACATTAAGTGCTAGGAACTCCTTTTCTTAGTCTTTTTCTTCTTGGAACTTGACTTATTATTTTCATCATTACTCTAATTAGGACAATCTTCACAAGTGCATTTACTGGGATCATACCATTTATGTCTTTTTCTAGTAATTGCTTCATAGATTGACTTACTTTAGAAATTGAAAGCATTAATAGAAACTTTTATAGTATCTGTGAGTACTATAGCTTAATCTTAGGTTACTAAATTTATCTGCATGGTGGCTTGCTAGGGAAAAACTATCTTAATGGATCTTTCTTCATTTGTCTTGAAAAATGGTTCTGCTATTTGGAGAAGTTGTTCATAGGATTGAAATTTCTCATAACGAGTTACCCATTTATCAGGGAGTAATTTTATGAGTTCATCTTGAGGTTTGGCTGTTGGTGTGTGTCCTAGAATCAATCATATAGATGATTGAAGTTATACACAATGTATTATATTTTATTTTAGGTAATTTAATTCTTATATTTTATTTTTATAATTTTATTATTATTATGTGTAATTTATAACTTAATATAATAATTATCCTTGGAATAGCTTCACTATTCCTAAAATGCCCCTAGTCAAGTATTATTACGAAAAAGGATAGTAATAATACATCGAGACTAGTATGTATAGCGACTAATGATTACGAATCATGGATATGTGATATCAAGTCAATACATGAGTACATTGCTAGTGAACAATGTACTAGACTGATCCACTATGAGAATATTGCATGGATAGACATGTCATAAGTTATTCTCATGTGATCACAAATACACATAAACCTTTAACTTGAAGTCACTACGGTTCCGTACATGAGGGATTATTCACTTTAATATTATCCTATGTCATCTTTAATCAAGATGACAAGTAGGGCATTGATTGGGTGTGTCATAAATCGTGCAGAGGGAAGTGAGTGATGTAGATGGAATTTTGTTACTCTTGTATAAAAGAGAAATATCCTTGGGCCCCTTGATTGAGTGAGACTTAGAAATGCATGGTCATATTCAATTGAATTAATATGTGATATTAATCATTTATTTTAAGTCTGCTCAGTATCAAGAAATATAAATTGAACATTGACGAGGATGACATATTCCATGCCTCCAGTTCAATTTGGATATTATTACAAAAGGGTTATGATGCAAAATGTTGATCATGTATTAGGTGGATGTCGAATCACAGACATTCTTACTACTTGAGTGGCAGTGATGTATTGCTAGATACCGCTTACTGTCTATGACTCAATAATGAATCATTGTCAATGTAGTAAGAACCTACAGGTTCACACAAAAGGAGTAGGAATAAAATAATAATTAATTGGACTTTAATTATATTAATATCCAATTAATTGGACTTATTTTTGTGCATATATATATTATTAAGAATAATAAATTCACGTAATATATATTATGTGATATTATTTAATATTAAAGTAATATCAAATAATTACGTTATCATATATTAGATAAATATATTATGAGATAATATTATTTTAATATTTGATAACTATATGCAATTATCTAATATTAAGATATTTATATTATGAGATAATATTATCTAATGTTAGATAATTAATAGATAAGTCATATTTCTCCTCATTATCTTTAGGATAAGGATAAAATGAGTTGTTAAGTGTGATTAGGATTTTGGAAGCATTATCCTAGTAGGACTAGGATTATGGCTTGCCTAAGATCTATAAAAGGGGGCTTGAGGGCAGCAGATTAGAGACATGCTCATAGACTTCTTAAAACCTATAATCACTTAGAAAACATCAAAATCCTAGCTCCTAGAGAGAGAAACGCATCCTAGCAGATTCGTGGAGGGTGAGAGGTCATTGTTCACTCTGTGTGGATACCGTAAAGATGCTATACCTTCCGGCTGGCATTTGATTTATCCATTCTCAAGTTTTGATCAGTAGAAACACGAGTGCCTAATAGGTAAAATCTTAATCATTGATTTATGCTTTTTGCATGGATCCTAGGTAGAATTCGGATCAAAATTTTAAAATTCCGCTGCATGTAATAATCCAAATTCCTAACATTGGCTTAGGGGTAAAATAACATGTAAGATCTTAGTTAGGGTTAATGGTAATGTAGTGAGAATATTTACTCTTTCTAAGGTAAGCTAGATCTATGAAGTGAGTGTAGAGATGTTAGGTAAACTGGGTATAAAGGGTGGCAGCATAAGCATCATGGGACATAGGGCAACCTATTATTTAAACTTGGACTTTTAAGAAAGTTGAGAGAGTAAGATCTTTAAGAGGCATATTGAAATTTAGAAAAATGGTAACAAATATGGTTTTGGCATTTAGGGTCGATTGGTGGTGGTGAGCAAGCTTGTCAGTATTGATCACACATAGTATCAAGAATAGCTATTCCAGAAACAACGGTTAATCCTTTTCTAGCATGAAAAGTGAGGATGACTTTAATTGTTCCAAAATGGGTGTGTGTAAATCCTTCAAACCTCTAACTTGGAATCAATTGTTTGGGAATAGGAATAGTAAATTCTTGTTCTTTTCTAGAAGCCTACACAAGGTGTTGATTAAAGGAGGAGGCTTGAATTTATTCTTTGATATGGTGAGATTTTAGTTTAATGAGTGGCTTAATGATTCCAGTGGCTAAATTTTGTTATTGCTTTTCAAAAACACAATATGGGTTAATAAGAAGTGTTTGACTAATAGGGATTTTACTATCTTCAAGAACATAAGATGCTTTATATAGATATTCAAGTTTTTATGTTGTGGATTTTCGAAAGGAAGAAGTTTTAGAAAGGGAGAAACGATTTGATAGGAAGAAGTAAAGGATGAAGAAGAGGATTTTGTGCAAGTTAGCTAATTTGACAAGGTTACATCTATGAAAGGATGAGTTTTCTAGCTATTAGCTGAAAACCCGAGACACACACTCACCTTTAAGCTTCAAACTCTTAAGGGCATTAGCTATCAAGCTTGAAAACACTCGTGTTTAAGCACTCAATTATATAGGGAAATTATCATTTTTGATATAGAGGATTAGTCTAGGTTACAACCACAAAGCATACATGATTATTTCAAAAGCAAATAAGATTTCAATGAAAGCACTAAAGAAAACACCGAAAGAGAAAACTTAGAAATTTTGCTAACTTTTAAGTTACCCATCAGTAGGCATTCTAACTCTTATTTATGGCCGAAGTTTACATGATAGAAAAATAAATAAAGTTACAATAGACATAAAGATTCTTGTTAGAAAATAAAGCAAAAACTAAAGTTACAATTGATATAAAGTAAAAGATTCTTGACAAATGACTAAAGGTACATCAAATATAAAGAAAAAGATTCCTGATGGGGAATAAAGTAAAAGCTAAAGTTACATAAAGCAAAAGATTCCTAAATAATTATGGGCTTGGTAGGAAATTGGATGAGTAATTATGAAGCTATAGATCATCACCATTTGAGTTATTAGGATTGGATTTTTTCCAAATTTGCAGGGCCAGGTTACACTTTTCTTGGTATTCTTGAAAGAAAAGATGATGCTCTTAACTACACCATATGCTGGTGTCCTAAAAGTCAAGGGCCAAAGTATTAGCATTAACTTTATTAAGTTGGCAAAGAATTGCATGCACCTTACTCTATTGAGGATAAATAATATAGGGGAAAGCAAGAAAGTGGCTAGAATAATTTTGTCCTTCATGATAGTGATAATATTTAAGAGATATTGTAACTGCTTCACCATAGTCATCAATTTCATTTTCTAAGAATTAATGTGAATGGAATGTGTGTTAAGGCCGGGAGCTAAACAATTAGGGCAGAATTTAACCGATCCTAGTCAAGGATCCATGCAAAGTGATTAGATTAGTATAAGGATTTAGTCATTACCTCTTGCAAATGATTCAAAAGCTTGATCATTGATCACCTTTTTGACTTGTTTTCGATCGAAAACTCTAAGGTATCCATGCAAACTCACAAATCACCAGTGAATATCTTACAACCACTAATCAGAATTCTATTCCTTTGCCTCACAATGCTACAATGCTAGCTATGCCTTCTTTATGGTTTTAGTCAAGAAGAGTTGCTAGGGTTTTTTATATTATCTTGGGATGCATGAATAATAAATAATAATTATAATATATTAACACCCAACACACCTATTTAAATAGGTGTGCAAAAAATCCTAATTGATTGGCCTTTGTTTCTTGTATAATTATGGGCTTATAATTGACCTTTATAATTATAACATAAAATTCCTATATACTAGTCCTAAACAATTTAGTTCATCAATTCTAAATTTGTTAAGTTCTAAGTGTGCGATCCTACAGGCTTTCATTACATTGGCAATGATCATGAATCATATTAATAACCATAAATTATATTAATGATTATAAACAATGACCAGTGTCTAGCAACATATCATTATTACCTAAGTAATAAGAAAGTAAGTGATTTGAATAAACTTATATATGTGATTATCATCTGTGACTTTTTGTCCTAGACATTTAGATTGAGCATAGGACATGGATCGTGTCATTCCTATATAGCCTAATTCAAAGATTTCTTAATTTCTAAGTAAGCTGACTAAAGTAGATATAATTGACATTCTATATCGATTCATCTGAGCATGGTCATGCATTTTTCTCAACCTTACTTAATCAAAGGACCTACAGATGTCACTCTTGTTATATAGGAGGGATAAATTTCATTTTGATCACACAAATCCCTCTGTATGATATGTGACACATCTCATAACTACCCTTGCATTTATTCAATTGTGTGTGACATAGACTAGTATTAAAATATGGAACTCACATCTAAGGAACTTTGATGATCTCAGGTCAAAGGATCATATTAATGATAATCACTAAGAATCACTCATGACACTCATATAATGATTTATATAGTGTTCTTAAGGTGGGTTAATTCAGTATATAAGTTTTCTAACTTGTACTCATGTGTAGACTTGATATCTCATATAAGTAATCACATATACTAGTCTTAACATATCAATGTAACCTAATCTACAATGATACATGATCAGAGATATTTAAGAATATAATTATTCTGGGCTTATTATCATAATTAAATATATTGTGTAGAATATATATATATATATATATATATATATATATATATATATATATATATGATAATTGAAATTTCCTTTAAAATAAGATTATTCAAATTCACAATTATTCATATGATTGGTTTTAGGGCATATACACCAACAATGTGATAAGCACATATTGTTCTAAGACTTAGAGAAAATAATTTTGCCATTCCTAGAGTGGCTTAGATAAGGATAACGACTTAAGAAGATATAAATTTTCAAGTGATCTTCCTATTAAGCTAAGATTAAGAAATGTTGGAGAAACATTCTTATCTAGTAAGCACCTAAAAGTGCAAATGCATGTCATGGACGTTATTAGATAATATCCATATTTTGGTAGGGTGGTAGGAGGATAGGTAAGATTAATGATGGTAAAAAATGGATAGCTAGGATTAACAATAAAGGTGCTAAATTGTCCACTTTTGGAAATGCAGATGCAATTATAGTTGTTGACTTGATTTTCAAATCATTTCCTTATGATTTTTTCTTTAAGATGAATAGGCAGATGATGACATAGGAATGGATTTAAGAATTCTTTAGGAATTATCATAAAGATAGGAAGGATAGTCTAAATAGATTCTGGATTGAATTTTATAGGCTTGAGAGAAAATCAAGAAAGAAATTTCCTTTTCCTTTAATATATCTCACATCAAATTTCCATTATTCAAACTAGTTTTTCCATGTAATTAATTAAGGTTAAGGCATTACTTTTTTCTAGAATTCAGCATGCCTGCAAATGCTAACATGTGTATTTCAATAAAAAAGTGTTTACTAGTGAGATCAAATTTGAAATTTTCAATTATTTTTTTTATAGTAAGTATTTCTTTGAAAGTCGAGTGGCAATGCTATTCAGCTTCTTTAAATTTGCCACTTTGGTAATCACATATAGCTTTATTTTTACTATCATTTAGTAATACTGCTCCCTCATAGAGGTTACTTGCATTAGTTTGTAGAATTCTTTTTCTTTTAGTTGTGGGAATCTTCGAGAAGGTAAATTGGCAGATAGCTCTTTTAATTTCTTGACAGCTTTACTGTGAATAGTGGATCATTGAGGTGGATTTTTTTGTAGGAGTTTGACCAATGTGTGCCAATATTAGGTTATGTGGGGAATAAAGTCTTTCATGCAATTAACAAGGCCTAAAAACTATTAAAGTTGTCTAATGGTCAAAGACCTTCTAGAAAACTCTTGGATTTTAGGTGAAATATGGGGTTACAAGTAGATCTAGCCATTTCTATTCATAAGCCTAAGAAAATTAATAGAGAATTTTTTGACGAGCTTGTAGAACTATTGTAATAGGATTAGATGTTCTTATAGGCTAGAAGAGAATAGCAAAATGTCATCAATGTAGACAAGGGCAGTGTAAAGAATAAGCTGAAATATTTCTGTCATGGCATTTTAGAATTTAGATGGGACATTTGTTAAACCAAATGGCATAATTGTCCATTGATAATGGAAATTAATGATACAAAAAGTAGTTTTGTATCTTTCCTTTGGATAAAATCCAAGTTGCTAAAATCCTACTATTAAATCAAAATTTGAGAATATTTTTGCATTTGAGAGTTTTTGCAACAAGACTTCTCTTCTTAGAAGAAGGAACTTGATATTTGCAAGAAACAAATTTAAAGGTTTATAGTCAATAACTAGCCTTAATTTTTCCTAAACTTGTTATGGTCCTTTGTTGACATAAAAAGCTTGACATGCCAATGGGGATTTTATTTCTTTAATAATCCCTTGTTGCTTCAATGACATCACTTCTTCTTTAGTTTATTTCTAATGGTGTAGATGCATCCTAAAATTAGTAGCTATGGTAGGATTGATATCTTTATTTTTCTTAAAAGGAAACTTAATGAAGAAATCTTGATTAAGCTATAATGGGTTTGGATATCTTTTAAGAAATTCAAAATGATTTTCTAAATAGGAATGTCTGACAATTTCTTCAGAGAATTGAGTAATTTCATTAGTGCAAGAGAACAAATTAGGTATCTCAATCCATGGCCAAAAATGGTTCTTCCATTGTAATCCTTTTGATTTTATTCTAACTTTATCTTTAAGCATTCAATTAATAAAATTAAAGCTAATTAATACATCTCTTCCAAGTCCTGTTAAACCATAGAATTTATACTTGACTTCACATCCTAGAAAGAGCTTAAGTCTGATAGTTTTTAAGATTTTTGAAATAGCTATGATTTCTCCATTGATTGTTTTAAAGTTTTTTTGACTCTTTAGCTAATGATTAGGTGACAACACATTTGGGTTAATTATCGAGCAAGATGTGCTTGTGTCAAAGAATGCAATAACTTTTGTTAGTTGATCATACTTATCAAGCAATATTAATGCTTTCATTAAGCACATCATGACTGTAGAGTTAACCAGGGAAATAGACTGCATCATTAGACAATATTCTTCATCATTAAAAATTTCTTCAAATTCAGAATCTTCAGCTTTAAAATCTTCTTTGATGCAAAAAGACTAATTTCTGGAGAAAATTTTTCTTCTTTTTCATAAAGGATTTGAGTTTATCATCATCATTACAAAACTACTCGAGCACGGCTTGTTGCATAGCTTTTTTTGGACATTTTTTTTACAAGATAACCTTTCTTTTATAGATAAAACATTTATTTCTAGAAGTTTTTCCTAAAAATTTCTTTTTCATAAAGAAGTGTGCTTTCATTTTCTACTGCTTTAGTTTCTTTTTTTTTGTTGAAGTTTTTCTCAGCTAGTGATTAGGTCTAGCTTTTCATAAGTAGTTCCTAAGTTTAAACTATTAAATTGTTTGAAAAAGGCTCTTTGCTCACAGAGGCAACCAAGGGTTGCTATAATTGCTTAATATAGTGTTTTGAAGGAAGCATTAGGCATGGTAAGGCCTTGGTTTTTAAGGATAACTTCAACTTATTTGCCAAGAGGTTTTGGAAATGATTGAAGGAACACATATTTATGCCTTACTCCATTAATTCCATGAATCTGATAATATATCTTAGACATGGCATCAAAATGTCATTAAAGATGTTTTTTTTTGAAGGAAACACATTTCATCCACATAAATTCTTTTTTTGGCTTGTGCTTCAAAATCAAGACCAACTCCTAAGAATTCTTAATGTAATATCTCAAGGAATTTTCCAATACTATTGGAATTAAAGTAAATCATTTGGCAGGGTCTAAATAGATTCTTGATTGAATTATGCAATCTTTGAGAGGAAATCAAGAAGGAAATTTCTTTCTTCCTTTGATATGTCTCATGTCAAATTTTCATTGTTCAAACCAGTTTTTCCATCTGATGAATTGAGGTTAAGGCACCATTGTTTTTCTAGATCTGAGCATGACTGGGAATGCTAACATGCCCATTTCAATTAAAAAGTGTCTGCTAATGAGATGAAGTTTGAATTTTTCAATTGCTTTTTAGACAAGTATCTCTTCGAATGTTGAGTGGTAATACTGTTCAACTTTTTTAAATTTACCACTTTGGTAACCATATATAATTTTTTTTATTGTCTAATAATATTGCTCCCTAGTAGAGGTCACCTATGTCAATTTAAAGAATTCTTTTTCCTTTAGTTGTGGGAATTTGCTGAGAAGGTAAATTGGCAGATAACTTTTTTAATTTCTAAAGAAGTTAGGACAACATGGGTCGATATTGGGCTATATAGGGAATAAAGTCTTCAATGTAATTAACAAGGCCTAGAAACTATTGAAATTGTTTAACAATCAAAGGCCTATCAGAAAAGTCTTTGGTTTTGGCAAAAATAAAAGGTTATAGATAAATCTACTATTTTTAATAATAACCCTAAGAAATTAATGGAGAATTAGGCTATAATTATTTTCTTTTGTAACAACATGGTTCCATATTTTTTGATAAGGTTATGGAACTATTGTAATAGGACTGGATATTCTTCTAGGCTAGAAGAGAATAGCAAAATGTTATCAATGTAGATCAGGGCAATATGGAAAATAGGCTTAAATATTTTTGTCATGACTTTTTGGAATTTAAACGGAGCATTCTTGAGATCAAATGGCGTAACTATCCATTGGTAATGGAAATTAGGGATACAAAAATAGTTTTATATCTTTCTTTTGGATTAATTGCAAGTTACTAAAATCCTACTTTCAAATCAAATTTTAAAAATATTTTTATGACTGGGAATTTTTGTAACAAGACTTCTCTTCATGAAAGAGGAAACTTAATATCTACGAGAAACAAATTTAAAGGTTTATAGTCAATGACTAGCTTTAGTTTTCCCTGAACTTGCTTTAATCTTTTGTTGACATAGAAAGCTTGACATGCCTTTAAAGATTTAGTTTCTTCAATAATCCCTTGTTGCTTCAATTGCATTAGTTCTTCTTCAGCTAAGTTTCGGTAGTTTGGATGCATCCTAAAATAAGTAGCTCTAGTGGGATTGATTTCTTTTTTTTTAAAAAAGGAAACTTAATGAAGAAATCTTGATTAAACTATAATGGGTTTTGACATTTCTGAAGAAATTCAGAATGATTTTCTACACAAGAATGTTTGACAATTTCTTCAATGAATTAAGTAATTTCATCAATGCAAGAAAACAAATTAGGTATCTCAATCCATGACTAAAAATGGTTTTTCCATTGTAATCCTTCTAATTCTATTTTGACTTTGTCTTTGAGCATTCAATTATTAAGATTAAAGCCAATTAATACATCTCTTCTAGGTTTTGTTGAGCCATAGAACTTATGCTTAACTTCATATCTTGGAAAGAGCTTAAGTTTGATAGTTTTTGATATTTTTGAAATAGTTATTATTTTTCTACTGACTTTTCTAAAGATTTTGTGGCTCTTTAGCCACTGATCAGGTGGTTATACATCTAGGTTGATCATCGAGCAAGATGTGCTTGTGTCAAAGAATGTAATGACTTTTATTGGCAAATCATACTTATCAAGCAATAAGAAGGCTTTAATTAATGGCACAATGACTACAAAGTTGACCAGGGAAATAAACTGCATCATTAGACAATATTCTTCATCAATAAAAAATTTTTCAAATTAAAAATCTTTTGCTTCAAAATCTTCTTTGATACAAAAGACTATTTTTGGAGAAATCTCTTCTTCTTTTTCTTAAAAGGATTTAAAGTCTTCATCATCATTGCAAAACTGCTTGAGCACAACTTGTAGCATAACTCTCTTTGGATATCTTCTAGCAAAATGACCTTTCTTTTTATAGATGAAACATTTATCACTAAAAGTTTTTCCTTTAAATTTCTTTTTCTTGAAAAAGTATGCTTTCATCTTTTGCTACTTAAATTTCTTCTTTTTTTCTATTGACATTTTCTCGACAAGTGATCAAGTTTGGCCTTCTACAAGCATTTCCTAACTTCACACTATTGAAATGTTTAAAGAAGGTTCTTTGTTCATATAGATGATTAAAGGCTGCTACAATTGCTTGATATAATGTTCTGAGGGAAGCATTAGGCATGGTAAGGCCTCGATTTTTGAAGATAACTTTAGCTTATTTGCCAAGAGGTTCTAGAAATGATTGAAGGAACATATATTTGAGGCTTACTTCATCAATTCCGTGAATATGATAATATTTCTTAGACATGGCATCAAAATATTGTCGAAGATGTTTCCTTTTTGAATGAAACAAATTTCATTTGCATAAATTCTTTTTTAGCTTATGCTTCAAAATCAGGGGTAACTCCTAAGAATGCTTGATGTAATCTTCTAAGGAATTCGTCGATACTATTGGAATTAAAGTAAATCTTTTGGTAATATTCACCAAGATTCATCCAATAATCTTGCATTCCTCCTTGCATTCTAGATGCAAATGCTCTAAATAGTTAACTTAGGGAGCATTTTTGTTCCAACTGGCAGTAGTCATCCAGGAGTGAAATTCTAAGAACTTAACCCTCCATTGAGTCGAAGGAACATCATCAAGAGTAAAGCCTTTTATTGTATTAAGAAAATATTCCATTTTAATAAAGGAATTGTTTCTTATTTCCATTTCTTCTTCCCCAGCTTGTTCATACACTCTTAATAGTTCTTCTCCTCCTACCATAAAGATTGGAGACACTTCAAGAGACAATCCATTTTTAGAATTAGTATTTTTTCATTTTTTGAAGAAAGTTTATTAATAATGATTTTCTTCTGGGATAATAATAGGACTTTTATCTTTTGATTGAGCTTTTTTGGTAAGTGGACGTAAAGGTTTTGGATTTAGGAGTTTTGGTGGTAGGAAAGCAACAACATTATAAAAGGCCTTTAGTTAAGGTTAAAGGCTAAGCTATTAAAGGTAAGTTAGAACCCTAAGGTTATGTTAGTGAGTAATAGGGGGTAAACATCAAATTGAGTTATTCCTTTAAGATTCTCATTTTAGTCCCTTTTTAAGAAATTACAGAGAATTATTCTACACACACAAGAACCATAAGTTCTTGATGAAAAGAATAGATTTTTGCCTCAAGTTTTACTATAAGTTCATTTGCTAAATTTTGCTGCTTTTCTATCTTATTGGCAATCTCTTGTTATAAATTAGCAATTTGGCACAATAATTTGTTTTGTGATATAGCATTTTTAGATGCTTGTTTAAGGTTTGTTCTACAATTGTCGATTCTATCTTCTGAGCTTTATCTAGTTATTGAACAACATGGCCTTCAACCTTCCAGCCATTGCAAGTCTGTTGTTGTTTTGAGATAAATTGCATTAGAGGAAAAGCTTTTTCTAGATTCTAAACATCATTATCATCTCATATCATACAAGCTTTTACAGATTCAATATATTTGACATAATAATCAAATTTTCCTCATGGCTCTCTTGAGAGATCAATTGAAGAGTTCTTTTCTTCATATCTTTTTTACATTAAGTGCTAAGAACTTTTTTTTCTTAGTATTTTTCTTCCTGGAACTTGACATGTCATCTTCATCATTACTCTAGTTAAGACAATCTTCGTAGGTGCATGTAGTAGGATCATACCATTTGTGTCCCTTTCTAGTAATTGCTTTATAGATTAGCTAGCCTTGGGAATTAAAGGCATAAATAGGAACCTTTATAGTATTTGCAAGTACTATAGCCTAATCTTAGGTTATTGAACTTGTTTATGTACTTGCTTGCTTGGGAAAAATTATCTTAATGGATCCATCTTCATTTATCTTGAAAGATGGTTCTATTATTTGGAGAGGTTGTTTGGAGGATTGGAATCTCTTATAATGAGTTACCCATTTATCAAGGAGTAACTTTATGAGTTCATCCTAAGGTATCTATTTAGGGATATAATAATAGGTAGGATCTTAGTTAGGGTTAATGGTAATATAAAGAGAATCTTCATTCTTTCTAGGGTAAGCTAGATCTATGGAGTGAGTTTGGAGATGATAGGCAAACTTGGTATGAAAGGTGGCAACGTAAGCTTCATAGGACATAGGAGTAACCTATTATTTGAACTTAAACTTTTAAGAAAGTCAGGAGAGTGGTATCTTTAATAGGTGTGTTGAAATTTAGAAAAATGGTAGCAAATATGGTTTTAGCATTTAGGGTGGATTGGATGGTGGCTAGACAAGCTTGTTGGAATTGATCACACCTGGTATCAAGAATAGTCATTTTGGAAATGATAAGCAATCCTTTTCTACCATGAAAAGTGAAGATAACTCTTATTGCTCTAAAATGGATATGTGTAAATCCTTTAAATCTCCATCTTGGAATCAATTCTTTGGGAAAAGGGATAATAAATACTTGTTCTTTTCCAGAAGCCTACATAAGGTGTTGATTAAAGGAAGAGACTTGGACATATTCTTTGATATGTTTTGCCATTTATAACCCTAACGTCTTCCTCCATTCCTCCCCTTCAGGTCTTCCTTCTTTTTCCAGTGTTTTCTTTAAGACATTTAATGTTAGTTTTTTTTTTTTTTGGAAAAACCTATATGTAATGTAATTTTCCAAGATGATTTAAAAGAAATCTCTATCGGCTCTTTTTTGATATAATGATTGACATTATTGTTATTGTTCATGATGGTTATAAACCC
Organism: Sindora glabra; assembly: GCA_020226215.1. Lineage (NCBI taxonomy): Eukaryota > Viridiplantae > Streptophyta > Magnoliopsida > Fabales > Fabaceae > Sindora > Sindora glabra. Next base: position 53,787,949 of record CM035230.1, on the reverse strand, counting down.
AACACTAAAGTTAATTTATAATGATGCTCAATAAATGCGAAGGGAAAACTGTCATGTAATCTTTGAAACATCTAACTTGTATTTATAATTCTGTAATGGTGATATTTTTAGCTTTAATAAAATTTGTTGCAATCTTCCTTTAGTTTATATTAATATCATATAGCACTATTTTGAAATAAAATTGATAACAACATTTTATTTGAAAACAATAATAATTATATATGAAAAAAATATTCTCTTCATAAGATTTTCACCATTTATTATAATCACTCACCATTACTAGCATATTCTTTTATCCTTGCAATAGTTTTTCAATGTACATTCAAGGTATTACAAGTTTTTTATTCAATATGAGATTAATCCTTATTTAAAATAGAGTGATAAATGATAAGTCCTTTCCACTAAATCACCATAATTGTTGGTGATCTTTACAATTTTACCACTTCCAATTTTCTTCATCACCTATATCATCGATTATCAACAAATTTAATTATAATTTTACTATAGTCATTAATTATGATCAAGTGCCAAACACTATTATCATAATTATCTTCTTTTTATATTATTTGTAGCCACGCATTAGGCATTGTTTTTGCTATCATTATTTTATCACCATTGTTATTATTATCACATTATCCATCTTTGCATCATTATATCAATTGTTACCATCATTACTGGCATATATGCCTATTAATACTACTATCTATCTTCTTTAAGGGAAAAAAGGTATGAAATTTTTTAAGGGGCTAAAAAGATTGCTAAAATTTTTTTAAGTAAGGTTTAAAAATAGGACTTTAAATGAGTTAATTCAAACCCAACATATATTTGTTTTGAGTGGCATGGTTTATGCCCTAATAGGTCAAGCTAGTAAATTATCTTTTCCTTGGGATAAATGATGTTCAACATTGAGTGATGACTATAACATTATCAATATTAAAGTAAGATAGTTGAAGAGAAAATATAATTAAATTAAGATGAATTAATCATCTTTGCATCCACGTACTATTTGTGGTATGGAACTATGTAGCATTATCACTTCCTATTCAACTAACATGGCCTCGTTTATGTACTTGTATTGAAATAATAACATTGTCCTCACCTCTCGAGTGCAATTTAGATCTAGGAAACCAAAACAAGAACCTAATTTTCTATCCTTAATGACATGGTGCTAGTATCTATCATTTTCAAGATGCATAAGCAGTAGAATTCATAATGTCTAATATGAGCACAAAACTAGGAAAGACTTAAAAGGTAAAGATGAACAAACCTAATCTAAGTATTTACACTGGGAACATCAATCTCTTCTATGCTTAGAAGATGCAAAACAAGATCCTTCGATAGGAGAATGTTATATTCGTGTGTCATGACATCCAAACTTATAAACAATGGAATGAGATCATCATTTGCCATTTCCTATGCAACAAATCAAAGCTCTTCTTGATATGTTTTAGGATTTGTTTTTTACTTAAGAATAAGTTAGTAGATTCTTTAATTTTTTGAACTTATTATCCTTGTCCTTGTCCTTCTTTGGTGATTTTTATCAATTTTTTTTTGCAAAGATGCTAAAAAATGGATTGTAAAAAAAATGAGAACAAGACATGTTAGATAATATTTTATTTGATTGTAAATAATGAACTTGAAATGATGGAAAACTTTTCCTTTGTGGAGTACAAGATCAAGGCTTTTAGCCAAGTTAAGTAAATGTTAACTACTTTGTTCACCATGGCCATATCATTCATCGAGAATGGCATCTCAATTATCCCATCCTTAACAATGTCTATGATGATGTGGAACATGTAGTAGTCCAAGAAAATCATGCCCTTCGCCACTTTTATAATAGAGGGTCCCACAATTATAGGAACACATCTACATCCATCTTATAATGAAAAATAAACTAGTTGATTAACATCAATATAAAATCTTAACATTATAGAAGAGTACTTAATAACAAGTAGTAAGGTGATAAAAATTTATTCTTAGAAATTAGGCGAATAGCTCAAGGTTAGTGAGGTAGCAGTTATTTTGTTGAGGTGTAAGGGTTACTATTTGTATCTCTTCTTCCTTCTTTTCCGGGCTAGTGGTTAGTCTCTTACCTTCTATCAGAGCATGGTTATCACATTTTACTAAATGTCACTCTTTAAATTCTATTTAATCTTAATCATGAGCTCTAAGATATCTCTATCGAATAATCCTCCACTACAAAGAAATTTTGAAACTCCTCCAAAGTAGGCCTTAACTTCCACTAATCTTCTAATGCCCCTCACATGTCTGAGAGGCTCCTGAGTTTCTAAAGTAGAAGTCAAGATGCCCATTCTCCTTTCTAGTTGAAATTCTCCTTAAATGGCTTTTTGCCTAAGCTCACCTTGAAACAAGATTAGTCATTATTGGTAATTGAATAATACATTTCATATTTGACAAATAAAATAATAACACACTTATTGTTCATTAGGCAACTTGTTAACTTTTCTTTATTTTAAATTCACCTTTTATTTTACTCTGCCTCTCACCTATAACTTATTTTGCAGGATAAATTGACAAAGGTAAATGCTTGATCATTAAGATGATCAATAACCTCTTCAGCAACTTGAGTCTTTACCTTCATCAATTCCTCCTCAAGCTTCTTGTACTACCTTGAGACAACATATGCTTGTAGATGTTTTTGGATTGGTTCACCTTATTCTTTGCACTTAAAGCCTAGCTACTAACAAAAAACAAAACAGGTGATAAAAAGATGTTCTTCATTATTGATAGTGATATAAAGACAATAGTACTAAGATAGCTATATTTACTTAGAAGTCATTTGAATGATATATATTTATAAACTTCTCCCATGTCTAGTTGTCCATCTAATAATATTTTTCAAGGGGAGCTCCTATCTCCATCCTTATAGGGTTGTTGTACCTTTTCAATAACTTAGACTTCAAATCCTTCCACTTTTTACTTGGCACTATTAAGATGTGGTCTTTGTACTCTTTGGGCAAATTGAAAGGAGCTTATAATGCAACCAACAAATAAATGACATTCATGACTAATAATTTAGAAATATTGTGATGCATATGGAAAAATTAAAATGGAGATGAATATTAAGGTTCCTTATCAATATATTATCCCAAATGGCATTCTTGATGTTTTATTGTATTTGGTGCTATTTTTTATTAGTAATTGGCACCTTGGTGAGTATTAAACAACTGATATGGCTACTAAATTTAGTTCCATAAAGCCTACATGCTCAGCCTTTATCATTGAAGTCTACTTTCTATTTCTTCCTTGTGACAAACTTGAGGAAAATATCCCTTATAATTGTTAAACCCCTAGCTCCTTTCTTTTTTTGACCATCATTACATGAACTAGTTAAATTCATATCACTTCTATTTAAAGAGTTTTAACAAAAATAACACAAACATTTAACTTAATTGCCAAGCATCATCTAATAAACAACCAAGTACATGCATATGATAACTTAAATAATAAGGAATGATTATTTATCATTTTATCATATTCAATTTGATTCTAGAAGAAAACATTACCTAAAACAAATTAATATTTTTAAAAATAGTCTCTAAGTAGCAAAACTACGTCAATATAGAAAGTTACTTAAAAAATGTAGCATCTAAATGAATATAACATTTTCAAAAATATGAGCACATATCTAGATTCATATTCTAGTACATCAACTCTCCATATTAAATAATGTGTCTAAACCATGTACATAATGATTGAAGAGTAATTATAAAGCAAAAAAAAAATGAAAACTTTTTAACAATACATGACAATGCTACCTATTTAACCTTAAAGACCACAATTGAAGTATAAAATGCTCATAATGTGTAAGAAAGCTAGGAGAAATACCTTGTGATGCTCAAAGATGAAAGAAGGTTGATACCATACAATCACTAAATAAATGTCAAAGAAAATCAAGTGGAAAGCACAAAAAATGTAGAGCAAATCACTATATGAAAACAAATTTATCTATGATTATGATTTACAAAGACAACATATATGCTAGAGGCAACACTTTCCATGCTAATTATTAATAACAACCAACATCTATTTATTTCCACATTGGTTATCACTAAAATTAATGTCTAATATTTTATGCATAATTATAAAAATAGCACTTGAACCAAACTTTCAATGTTGGTTGTATATAGGAACCAAAGTATGATATTTAGCACTTTTTAAAATCTAACGATTTGTCTTTTTTTTTATGTCATTTTTTAAACAACCAACATGGAGAATTTTTTTTGAACCCATTTTTTGAGCCAACTCTTACACTCTCATTAGATATCAATTCACTAATAACCAACGTAGAAAAGATATTATAGTTTTTCAATGTTAGCCATTTATTAAAGCTAATTTGATAAGTTGCTCATAGTTTTAAATATGTTATTACATCATTATATACATTAATTTTTTTACTTTAACTAATATTAATGTGGCAATGTTGTATGGCAATTCAATAGTAGTATAAGTTAGGAAATTTAATTTACTTCTTAGTTAACTTAGTATTTGTTAACTTAGGAAATTGAGTTAGTTTTTAATTAAGTTATAGTTCAGAAATTAGTTTCTTGTTAACTTAGGAAATTGAGTTAAATTTTAGTTAAGTTAGGAAATTGAATTTATTTTTAATTAAGTTAGAAAATTAGTTATTTGTATAATTAATGCTTAATTTGTATTATAATAATTAGTTGTCTTATTTATTGAATGTTGTAAGGTATTATTTTATTATTGTGTAGAGGTGGATTCACTTCCACCACAGGTAGTGGCCACTGGTTTAAAGGTCGCAACATTGGCTTAGCGATTCCATCATGTTCAACCATTTTGAGTGCTAGCCTATCAACATTCATAGCACCAACAACACTAACTGGTTTACAGATATCACTCTTATTACTTGGGTAGGACTTTTAGGCTTCTTAATTTGTTCCAAAGGGCCTTTCCTAACTTACTTCTCAAGACCTAACCTAATAAACTGCAAAGTACCTAACTATTCATCAAGGAGACCTACTAACACATCTATAGGGCACAAACCTAGCTGATGGAAGGATTTAAGTGTATTTGGAGAGTGACTCGTAAGTATTAATTAACATTTAATTATTTATTTGTATTAATTTTTATTATTTTAAATTTATATTAAATTTGCAATGTTTTATTTAGGTATAGGTTGATTATTGCATCTATTGATGGTCCCATTAAAAACATAACAAAGATGATATAGACATAATTTATGGAGTCGCCCTCATCTGCACCAACATTTCCCAAAAGCTTAAAGATAAATAGTTCAGGGATTGATAGATAAATTTAAGGTTTGGTGACATCATGTATTTGTATTCATATTTTAATTTGGTAATTATACTTTTGTTGTGCAATATTTATAGGCTATGCCTAAGTGGTAGCCTAAATCCATGTAAATGATAAAAATGAATTTTGCCTATATGACTATAGCCAATTGCAAAGGCATGCTGGATTAGGCAAGGAAAGGCTTGTCAAAGAAGTTCAAGTATATGCTTAAGTACATTTTTTAGAACCTCAAGAAGAATTAAGCTAAAGGTGCTAACTTCAAGAGAAAGCAAGAGGTTAACCAACAAAAAAGGACATTTACTATTGAAAGGAGTCTACACATTGGTGGTTCTATCTCCATATTAAAGCATAAGAGGAAGGTAGTGAGTTTTACATCTAGTTTATGTTAGTGTATATGCCCTAAAACTAATCATATTGGTGATTGTAATTTTGAATCATGTTATTTTAATGGCAATTCCAATTATTATATTTATATATATTGTCTGCGTAATATATTTAATTATAATAATAACCTTAGAATAATTGTATTCTTAAATGTCCCTAGTCATATATCATTGTGGATCAGGTTGCTTTGATATATTAAGACTAGCATGTGTGAAAACTTATATGGGATATTAAGTTTATACATGAGTACAAGTTAGAGAACTTGTATACTGGACCGACCCATATTAAGAACACTACATGGATCGTTATATGAGTGTCATAAGTGGTTCTTAGTGATCATTATTAATATGGTCCTTTGACCTGAGATCACCAAGGTTCCCTACATGTGAGTTTCATATTTTGATACTATTCTATGTCACTAATGGTTAAGTGAATGCAAGGGTAGATATTGGATATGTCACATATCATGCGGAGGGGTTTGTGTGATCGAGATGGGATTTGTCCCTCCTATATAACAGGAGTAACATCTATGGGCCCCTTGACTAAGTAAAGTTGAGAAAATGCATGGCCATGCTCAGATGAATTGACATGAGATGTCGATTACATTTGTTTCAGTCAGCTTACTTAGGAGTCAAGAAACCTTAAGATTGGGCTATACGGGAATGACACGGTCCATGTCTCGTGCTCAATCTAGATGTATAGGACAAAAGGACATAAGTGATGATCACGTGTAAAGGTTTAGTCAAATCACCGACTTTCTCATTACTTGGGTAACAATGATGTGTTGCTAGACACCGATCTTCGTTTATGATCATTAATATGATTAATGGTCATTGCCAACGTAATGAGAGCCTGTAGGGTCGCACACTTAGAGCTTAGTGAATTTGGAATTAATGGACCAAATTATTTGGGCTTAATATTTGGGAATTAATGTTATAATTATAAGGCCCAATAGTAAGCCTATAATTATACATGGAATAAGGCCCAAATAGGTTAGGTTTTTCTATGCACCTATTTAAATAGGCTTATTGGGTAATAATAGGATTACTATTATTCTTCACGCACCCCAAGTAAAAGCATAGAAAAACCCTAGCCACTCTCCTTGACCAAAATCTCTGAAGAGGCGTAGCTAGCACTACGAGGTCTAAGGAGATTAATTCCAACCGGTGTGTGTAGCGGACATTCATCGGTGATTCACGGGTTCGTGTGGATACCACAGAGGTGCAGCCACATAAACGTTGTACTGGTGATCTGATTTTCTAGTTTCCATTCCGATTCGTGATTTGGAAGCAGATCAGACTTGGTGTAGCGGTCAGAAGAATTTTGCCGAAAGGTATAAACCCTAATCCCTAATCTATGGCGTTCTAATTTCGCATGGATCCTTGGTGGAAATCGTGCAAAAAGTTTTATTCCGCTGTGCATGTATGATGCGCGATTTCTAGCAGTTTAAAGTTAGTTTTCTCCTTTCTTCATTAATTTTATAACTTAACTTTATATTCATATATAAATTTTTAGGCAACTAGCCTTGGTCAAACGACTACTAGTTTAGAGGTGTTACAACACACTCACAATCATGTCATTCTAAAAAGCACCCAAGAGTTTGTAAATAAGAAAGTAAAAAGGACTTGAGGAAGATTTAATTTTTGTTTATTACATTCAATGTTTTAATATATCATAAGTGTTTAACTTTCAAATTTAATCTTATAGGGTGAGTACTTTAGGATATTAGAGGTGCAATCTTCTTAGGTACTAGTTGAGAGTGGTAATGGTAGCTTTACACGTGTTATCAAGACCTAGTTATGGATAGAGATAGTTGGCAGTTAAAAAAATAAAAAAATAATCACATTTATGGCATAAGATAAGAGATGTATAACGTTACTAGACTATCATCTATCATAGTTAATTCATCCTCATAGCTGAAGCTATAGGAGTTATGAAACATCATCGAGTAGCAACATGCGAAGCTCGAGGCAATAAGAGAGAGAATGACAGTTTAACAATAGTAACTTGCTTCTCAATAGTTGATGATTGAGCAATATGAATGAAATATCAACATGTTGTTTGAGATATTAGAGATGGTTGTTGTCGTTTCCTAAAAGCAATTGTCACCAATTAACTAGGGAGGTAAGCACCATAAGGACAATTAACAGTGAAATGTTGAGAGCTAACCTCCTATTATTTTTGCTTTTATTTGTATGTATATTTGATATAATTTTTTTTGTCTATTGGATTATATTGATTTTTATTTTTTTTAGCATCTTACAAATGAAATATTCACATTCAATTTTATTATATGAAATATGATTCAAATATTTGATTATTGGTAGAGTTTAGGCTTTATGAAATTTGATTGTTGCAAGTCATTTGTTGTTTGGCTTGGTACAAAAATAGACAACATATTAACAAGTATATCCCAAACTAGAGATTTTTTTTATGATGATGCCACTAATTTTGCAAGCATAACCTAATTTAGTGATGAAAAATTTTATTGTTAATTCATAGTTTAGTGATGGATGTAGCAACTTATTTTTGTCATTGAAGTGTAATTCAATGACAAAATTCTTTTAGTAAATATAAAGTTAGCAATACACAACGGCATCACTAATTCCATTTGTTGTCATTTCATTCATCATTGGCTTGTTACATTAGCCATAAAAGTAGCGATGGATAATATAAATCCATTACTAATTGAATTATTGACACATTGCTTACTTATGCCTTTTTATCCTTACAAATTCTATAGCTATTATTTTTAGTGATGGTATTTTTCTCATTACCAATGGATTTTTTCATCAATAATTAACTTTTTTTGGTTACGTAAAGCAAATGTTAGATAAAATCAATAAATTTTTCCTTAATTTAATATATAGTTTTGATAATTAAATAAAAAATATAATTTTAAATATGAATTTATTCAATTAATTACTGAAGTGATATTTATAAATACAATTTTATGTATTTATTTTTTTAAGGGATCAAACTAATAATTTGTGGACAAAAAATTACATATATACTATTAAAAATATTTCAAAACTCTTAAAATCCTATAATAAAAAATGACATGGGCTCTGATGAGGTTTTAGTGGAGAAGTGGGAAGCTTTGGGGGGAAAAGACTGATTTGATAGCTCGGAATGCAAAGAATATGAAGAATACTCCAGAAGGTTTCATAGGAAGTGAATGGGAGCCAAAGAGATGTGATGATATTGCTGTAGTGGAGAAGACAATGTTAATAATGGGAAAGTCAAATCCTATAGGGATTGTTTTCTTGGTGAAGAACAAATAGAGAAATTGAATGAGGGTGGACCTTGTCCTGCGTTTATCATATCACAGAAACAGAAGAAGAGAATGAGCAGACAGTGGAATAAAGCCCCAATCATTAAGCTTCTAAGGACGAAGATTAGTTTTAAAGCACTTAAAAAGAAATTACATCAACTCTGGATAAAGGATGAATCAATTGATTCAAAGCTTTGCCAAATAAAGAGTTCATTCTTATAGGCGGCCCTTGGCTGATCTATGATCATTATTTGACAATTAGGAAGTGGGATCCAGATTTTGATATGAAAGTATCCATTATCTTGCGGGTAGTTTTTTAGATCCGAGTGCTAGGTGTTCCCATACAATTGCATGACAAGAAGTCTTTAACTTATTCAGGGAACAGGGTTAGAAAAACCATTAATGTAGATGATACTATGGTTGACCAGGCTTCTAGGAAGTATGCTAGGGTTTGCGTTGAGATTGATTTAAAGGAAAAATTGCTTGCTGATTTTACAATCAAGGGTAAGTATTATTACATCAAGTATGAGAGCATGCATATGATTTTCTTCCTTTGTAGAGTATATGGTCATCATGCTGGTCATTGCCCGATGAAGTATATGGAAGCAAAAAGAGGGGGATTGGATCTAAGGGGCGAAAGGGAGAGGATTGGTGACGGAGCTAGGGCTTAAACAAAGACTGTTTATGGGGAATGGATAGTAGCCTAAAAGAAAAGGAAGCTGCGTCATATGAAAAGTATGGATGGATAAGGTAATACCAGGGCTAAAACAAAAGCCATAAAAGGCCAGTATGGCTCCAGTTTTGACGTGCTGAGTCCGGAGGAAGATAGAGAGATGATTTGTGACAAGCAAGAGTCGAACGTCAAGCTTGATAAGGCTGCAATCTGGAAAAGAGGATTGAGGAAAGGAATAAAGCCCACAATGTTCGATTGAGGACAGTAAAAGTGGTTAAAAAGGGTCTGCTTAGAGCTAATACGAGCAAGTAAAAGGGGTAGTCCTGGCCAAAATGGAAGGACTACGACAATGTTAACCCGAATGCAATGGAGATGGAAAAAACCTTACGAACATAGAGCAACATGATGATGCAAATGATTCCAGTTGCAAGAGTCCACGTGTAAATATAGAGCCAATTCATGCACGTACCATATAGCTGGCTCAAGTGTTAGAGACAAGAAAAGCTGTCTGTTATTGTGGGAGTTTAGACGCAAGATAGAAGTGTGTTGAAATTGGCTTCTAAGATAGGCATCAAGGCCAAAGCTCCAATCGTGGAAAAGGGTCAGCCAAAGTAACGGATGAAGTGCCAATGCAGCGGTTAGACCACACCGCTGGATCGGTTTGTATGGAATTTTGAGTTGTCTCATTTTTTTTTTATCATTTTTATTTTATGATGATGAAAAAATTAATAGTATGGAATTATACAGGTGCCAGACATACTGATTTCGTGTCTCGTGTGCAAACGGCTCTAGAAGGAAATCTTCCTGATATTTTCATTTTTTTTTTGGAAACCAGAATTAATATAAATAGAGGTGACGATATTCTAAAAGGAGTGGGTTTTTATTCTTGTTATTTAGTACTAGGTGATGGGTATTTGGGAGGGATATAGTTTAGGTGGAGAAGTCAATCAACTACCATTGAAATTATCTAGGAAAATTATCAATTTATCCTTCCCAAAATTAAACAATCCAGTAGAGGTGACTGGTTCTTTACAGCAGTTTATACAAGCCCAGCATATGAATTGAAGACTGATCTCTAGTTTCAATTAAAAGCAATTTCAGATCAAATATAAGAGACAAGGATGGTGAGTGGGGACCTTAATGATATTCGAGATCCTTATGAGAAAAAGGGCGGATCCCCATTTAATTAGCAGAGAGTCAAGACTTTTAATGGCAAAATTTAAGAGTGTAATTTTCCAAAATGGAGATAGGAGTGGGTCAATTCCAAGGTTCTTCAATTAGAAATTATGATTCTCTTCTGGAAAAGCTTGATTGAGCTTTATGTAATCAAGTTTGGAAAATTCATTTCCTAGAAGCTTATGCAAAATTTTTCCCAAATGTGTTTTCAAACCATCACCTAGTCATGATTAATATTCATGGAAGGGCTGAGGAGTATCTTAATAGACTATTTAAATGTAAAGCTATATGGTTAACTTATGATAATTTTAAAGACTTTCTATCTTTGAATTAGAAATAGATGTTAACACTCCTTTTGCTCTAACTGAAATCAGTCTAGTAGTTATGGAGTGGAATAAGAATGTTCTTGGACATATATAGAAAGGAAGAGAGAATTGCTAGCTAGAATAATAGGCATACAAAAAACCCAAGAAAGAAGTCAAAATAAATATCTTATACTATTTGAGAAAGAACTACATGCTGATCTAATGAAAATTTTGAAATAGGAGGAAATCTTATAGCAAAAAAAAATCTCATTTAGAATGGTTGGATAAAGGAGATAGAAATACAAAGTATTACCATACCAAGATAGTTACAAGATGAGACAAAAATAGAATAACAATATTGAGAAATGCAAAAGGTCATTAGGTTGAATGATTTGATGATTTATTAATGTGAATTAGAGACTTTTATCAGGGGTTGTTCACTTAAGAAGATTTGACTCATCTAACATTTTCAATAAATTTAAAGTTTCCTACCATTAGAGATGAGCAGAATATTAAGTTAGCTTCCTTGATTTCTAATGCAGAAATCAAGTGTGCAAATTTTCTAAATTAGTTGCACTAGAGCTATGAGAAAGGATGGATTTCCTACTTTATTTTATCAAAGCAATTGGAATGTGGTAGGAAAAAGTGTTTGAAAATTTATTAAGCAAATCTTTCAAGGGAAAGATCTTACAAATATCAATAAGACATTGGTGTGTTTAATTCCAAAAATTGATAAGCCTAAATTTATAAATCAATTCCAGCCTATTTCCTTATGTAATGTCATATGTAAAGGAGTGATGAAGTTGATTGTAAATCATTTAAAGCCTTTATTGCCAAAGTTGATATCTTTGTTTCAAACAAGTTTTGCACTAAGTTGTTTGATTTAAGACAATATTATTATTGATCAAAAGACTATTCACTTTAGGAGAAAAATGTGGAGTAGTAAAAGATTTGTTGCTATAAAAGTTGATTTAAAGATAGCATACAATCATCTCAACTGGGACTTGATAAAAGAAGTCTTGATAGAAATTGGATTAAACTTTCAATTGCTGGATTTGATTATAAAGTGTATTACTTTAACTTCTTTTACTATTAAATAGAATAGAAACAAAACATTAGAGTTTTAGCCCTCTTGTTAAGTTAGGCAAGTTGATCCCTTGCCTCCTTATATTTTTGTGTTATGTATGGATAAACTATTTCACACCATATATTATGCTATTGAGAGGAAAGATTGAATACCTATAAAGGCTAGTTGCGCTTGTCTAGTTATTTCCTACTTGATGTTTGCTAATGATTTGTTATTTTTTAGAGAAGTTTTAAAGAAATATATTGATAGAATTCTTTAAACATGTTTTACAAGTCATTAGAATAGAAAATTAATCATACAGTGACTAATATTTTCTTTCTGAGAAATGTAAAAGTTGAGACTTAAGATAAAATTATTAATCAATGTGGTTCCACTGTTTCTATGGATTTAGGTATGTATCTAAGGGTACTATTGATTTGTAGAAGAATAATGAAAGCTATGTATGGGCACTTAATTCAACAAATTCAAAATAAACTAGCAAGTTGGAAAATTAGTTGTCTTTCCATATGGCTAGTTAAGTAGTTCTAGCTAAGTTTGTCATTCAAGCATTGTCCATCTATATAATGCTTGTGGCTTATACTCCTTCTATTTTGATGGATATTGAGAAATATGAAAAGGTTTTCATTTAGGGGCTTGATTTAAGTGAGAAGAGACTTCACGGGATTGTTTAGCTAAAAATATGTCAAAAATAAGGAGTTAGATGTAAAAATATTTTTAATAGACTATCATTAATTAGGTCTTTTATTTTAATTAATTGCCATTAATTATGGCTATTGACAAATTTAAAAAACCTAGAATTAACATATTGTATTTCTAATTGTTATTTCACAGTCACATTTGCAGTGAACAATGACATTGCAATTATTGAATTATTAAATGGTACAAATTATAAGTGATGGAAGTGAGATATATATTTTGCTCTTGGTATTGTAGATTTTGATTTAGCCTTATATGAGGCAAAACTACTAATGCTTATTCTTGGAAGTACTCAAGAGTAAAAGGACTATTATGTAAAATAAGAGAAATTTAATAAGCTCAGTCTTATTGCAATTAATAGATTTGTTCTTGAAGATCCACTAGGTGGATTGGCAAAAATAGCTAAGGTCAAAGAGTTTATTAATGTTATAGGGTAAAGGCATCAAGCATCTAATAATGCTAAATCTAGATGCTTGATGAAGGAATCGATAACCATGAAGTATGATAATACTGGTGGTATAAGAGAGTTTATCATCAAGATGGTTCACCTTCAAACCCAATTGAAGAACTTGAAAATTGATTTGCCTGATTTTTTTTTGTCCACATGCCTTGAATTCCTTACCTCCAAAATTCAATCAAATTAAAATAGCTTATAATACCCTGAGTACACCTTAGACTATTAATGAACTTATCATTAAATGTGTTGTTAAGGAAGAAAAATTTAAGAAAGAAATGAATCAAATGAGTTTTCTTTTTCTAACCTAATCAAAATCCTTACTCAATAAGAACCTAACCAACAAGAAAAAGAAACATAAATAATATGCTCCAAGGAACAATCCTTTTAAATTTCAGGAGGCTTAGAAACATGGTAACAATAATAATGTCAGTCATAAACCACAAGTGGGAGGTCCTAAAGGTTTCAATCATAAAAATGTAGAGTGCTATCATTGTCATAAGAAAATTCATAAAAAAAATAAGTGCTATAGGTTCAAGTCTTGGTTAGAGAAGAAAAAAGGCAATGAAAATGGTAAATCCCTATCTTTAGCTTGTTTTGAATCAAATTTAGTTAATGTCCCTATAGATTCTTGGTGGTTTGATAATTATTCCATAACTCATGTTGTAATTACTTTTCAATGGTTCACAAGTAAAAGGAAACCAAGTGGGATAGAGTCTAAGCTTAAAGTAAGAAATTATCTTGAAGTTGTAGTTCAATGCATAAGAGATGTCATTTTATGTTTAGAAAACTCTATTAAAATTACATTGAATATTGTTTTTTATGTTCCTAGTTTTAGACATAATTTAATTTCAGTTTCCCTTTTGGATAAACTTAGATACAAATTTATGTTTGGAAATAGAAAATTTGATATTTTATTACATTTTGAGTCCATTGGTTTTGCTATTCTTTATAATGGTTTATATAGGTTACTATTAGCCTCTAATAGTGCTTATGCTTTTTTGAATCTTGAAGTTATGGTTCCAAAAAGACGTAGAATTGAGGAAGCATCATCATTAGTATTATGGCATAGGTGATTAGGATATATATCTAGGAACGGGTAGGGAGGTTAATTAAAAAGAATATTCTTCTTTTCCTAGATATTGATGATATGGACATATATGTGAGCTATATTAAGGGTAAGTTAACTAAGACTAAAAAGAAAGGCACTATTCTTAGTTCTAATCCTTTAGAGATAATTCATACTAATATATCTAGACCATGCTCTCCTACTATTGATGGTTGTTGCTATTTTTTCACATTCATTAATGACTTTCCTTGATATGCTTATCTTTATTTGATAAAAGAAAAATCTGATGTGCTTGAAAAATTCAAAAAATTCAAAACTAAAGTTGAAAAACAACTAGGAAAAGTCATCAAGATTGTGAGATCTAACCGAGGAGGTGAATATTATGGCAAATAAGATATGTATGGGCAACACATAGGACCATTTGCTAGGCTTTTACAGGAATGTGGAATTATTCCACAATATACCATGCTGTAGTTTGAAGCAAAATGGCATTATTGAAAGGCATAATCGGACTTTTAAAGATATGATGAGGAGCATGATGAGTGGAATAAATTTATCTAAATTTCTCTAGGGTGAAGCCACCAAAACTACCTTGTACATCCTTAATTGTGTTCTTAGCAAGTTAGTACCTAAAACACCCTTTAAGCTTTGGATTGATAGAAAACCTAACTTAAATCATTTTCGAGTTTAGAGTTTTCCTTCTATGGTGGAAATCTATGATGCATCAATGAAGAAACTTGATCCAAGATCTATTAATTGTTACTTTGTAAGGTATCCAAATTGTGTAAAAGGATACAAGTTTTACTATCCTACAAGAGGTACAAAAATAGTTAAGTCAATGACTGCTAAATTTCATGAGCTTGATGTTACTGATTTGTCACCAAATCTGAGGCATATTGAAACACAAAATGAGCCAGTTTCCATTACTATTCCACTAATTTTACATAGTGAAAGTACTATGGCTCCATCTATTCATGTTGAAACATAAAATGATTAAAACGTAGAGCCTGACCAAAATGTAGAACCCATTGCAACTATTCCTATTGAGGACTATCAACCTATTCAACCTGTAAAGCAAATTCTAATTAGAAGGTTAGTTAGATACAAAAGGGTAGCAATTTCAAATGATTGTTATGTTTATCTTTGTGAAAGTAAATATAACATTAAGGATGTTGTTGATCCAACTACATAAAGTTAAGTAACGAATAGTCAACAATTTGATTTATAGGTAAATGCTATGAATGAGGAAATTCATTCTATAATCAAGAATGAAGTGTGGAAACGTATTGACCTTTTGCAAAATTGTAAGACAATTGGCTGTAAATAGGTTTACAACACTAAGAAAGATTCAAGTGGTAGAATTAAATGATTTAAAGTAAGATTAGTAACTAAAGGTTTTACTCAGAGAGAAGGAATTGATTACTCTGAGACCTTTTCACTAGTATCTTCTAAAGACTTATTCAGCGTTATTATAGCCTTGTTGCATATTTTAATTTAGAGCTTCACTAGATGGATGTTAAAACAACCTTTCTAAATGTGAACTTGTGGAAGACATATACATGAAACAACTTAAGAGGTTTTAGATAAATGGATTTGAGCATTTGGTGTGTAAGATTAGAAAATTTCTATATAGTTTGAAACAAACATCTCAACAATGGTATTTAAAGTTTTATGAGTTGATTATATCTATGGGCTTTATAAAAAATAAGGTTGACCAATGTATTTATTTCAAGGCCAATAGAAGTAGCTTTATTTTTCTTGTCTTGTATGTTGATGATATTCTATTGGTGAGCAACAGTGTAGCTTTGCTACATGATATCAAACAAATGTTATCTAGAACTTTTGACATGAGGGATCTTGGTGAGGCATCATTTGTTTTAAGCATTCAAATTCATAAAGATAACTCGTAACTTGTTGGAATTGTCTCAAAGAGCATACACTAATAAGAATCTTGAAAGATTTAAAATGTAGAACTATAAAGTTAGAGATGTTCCAATTGTAAAAAGTGATAAGTTTAGCAACAAATAGTACCTAACAAATGAGAGAAAAATAGTCAATGCAAAACGTTTCTTATGCAAGTGCAATAAGAAGTTTAATGCATGCCTAAGTTTGCACCAAACTAGATTTGGCTTTTATGGTTAGTGTTCTTAGCTAATATTTGTCTAACCCTAGAAAAGATCATTAGTGTGGTATTAATAAAGTTATGAGATACTTGCAAAAAATCAAAAATTATATGCTCATTTATAGGAAGGTTGATAACCTAGAAGTAATTGAATATTCAGACTTAAATTTTGCTAGATGCTTCAACAATATGAAATCTACTTTAGGTTACATCATTATGATGGTTGGAGGTTCTATATCTTGGAAAAGTGTTAAGAAAACATTGATAGCCTTTTCCACCATGCAACAAAATTTGTTACCTATTATGGTGCTACTTCGCAAGTTGTTTAGTTAAGAAATTTCATTTCAAGGTTACAAATTATTGATTATATTGTTAGACCATTGAAAATTTATTATGGTAATAGTGCTGCAATTTTCTTCACCAAAATAATAAAAGGTTCTAGTGGATTTAAATATTTGAGTTGAAATACCTCACAGTCAGAGATCTTGCGAAGAAAGGGGATATAGTGGTAGAGCACATTTATACAGATGCTATGCTGGTAGATCCCATGACTAAAGGACTTAGACTTACAATTTTTCTAAATCATGTTGATAACATAGAAAATTGTGGTTTCTTTTGATGCCTTTTGTTAGTAGTAGTTATTTTTATTTTATGACGGTCTTTTTATGTAATTTTTGATATGTTCCTTTCTAATATCTTCACATATACTTATTGGTACATTGATTATAAATTTATGTTATTTTGTTGAGGCATGCATCATTTGATTATAATGTACCAAGAGTGTTATAATTTTTGTGAGGGTTAAAACTCGATATCAGTCGTTAGTTCTTAAGCTTAATTATTTGTCTCAAAATTGACACTATTTTGGGATTTATGAGACAATTTGGCTTTGTATATTGCTAGTTGATTTCTCATGCTATGTGAATTTATTTGAGAAATCACTGAGGACTAACATGAAAGATAAGCATGATTTGATCATAATTTTGAAGCTATCTTTTATGCTACATTATCACATCAGTGACTAAGTATGTGTAGTTTATGATATTTCGTAACCTTGGAAGGTTTTACATTAATAAAGAATGTAACTGATGCTATGATTTGGTATCATTGACTATATAGGCTTACTCAAATTTTTAGGCATTTATCTTTAGGGTGGTATATTTTTAAAATTATTGCCACATGTATATAAAATTAGTCCTCAACTTGGAAGTCATTTTTCAAAATTAAAGATTTATAAAAATAAATTAATTACAATTAATATTATTCAAGTGGGAGAATATAAAAATATTTTTAATGAACTATCATTAATTAGGTATTTTATTTTATTTAAAATGAATTGAATCTAACCCTAAAGTTATAATTTTGAATTTAGTTTTTGTAATTACTTTTATAAACTAAATTTCTGATGGATTGATGTGTTTGACAGTAAGTATAGACATTGAAGGTACTAGATTTTTGATAGATGAGCCTAGTAGAGTTTCCTTATTTAATTAAGTTAGATTCCCTTAACCATTCTATGCTCTAATCATAACCAAAAACACTTAGCGAATCCTGATCTAAGTACTCCATTGACTGCAAACTCATAGAGAAGGCAAGAAAGATCAAACCTTCATCAATTAATTCATATTTCATTATAGCTAATACAGTTGAGTTATTTATTTTAAAATTATGTATTTTATATTCTTAATTTATATAAATTTTTATCTTATATAAATAATTTTTGCCTACATTATATGAATTAGGTTTTAGTCATTTAAAGGAAATGAATAATGCTCATCTTTTAAAGTTAAACAGGCAACCTTTTAGTGGTTAGAAGGATCTATGGGCTGAAATGTTGGGGCATAAATATGTAAAGAAAAAAAAAAACATTGGATGACGTCAATTACCACCAAAAATGGACACTCACTTCTTTGGAAGAGTTTCGGTCACATATGGAAGGTTTGTGAGAACGAAGTTGTTTAGTTTATTGGACATGGTAAATTGGTTAATGTTTAGGATGATATTTGGTTTGATAGATTAACAGACCTTGCTATTGTTTCTATTCCCCTAGAGTTTCAAAGCTTATCTGTTGCAGATGCGAGAAATAGTTCAGGAGGATGGAATTTGAAACTCTTCAAGGATTGATTGCCTAAAAGGGTTACCTCGGCTCTCCAAGCAGTGTTACCCCTTGACAACAGTGAAAATCGTAACATTATGCTTTAGTGATGGAGCAAGGATGGTTATTTTTCGGTGAAAAGTGCTTATGAAGTATTAGTTGGGTCTCTAGAAGCAAATATGGATAGCATTTGGAAGAGTGTTTGACGGCGGCCAGGCCTTGAAAAAAATTCGCTTCTTCATTTTGTGAATCTCTCACAGTGGCTTGCTAACTAATAGAGAACGCAGCAAGCGTAATTTAGGAAATCTACAATGTCCCAAGTGTCACTGTCCTGATAAGGATATTCTACATGCCTTACGTGATTGTCCAGAGCTAAAGAATTTATGGTTAAAACTTGTGCAAGGCAGGAAACGTCTTCATTTTTTTGTTGCTAATATCCATCAATGGGTGGAATGGAATTTGAAGAAAGTGAATGAAAGTTGTAATGTTCATGAATGGAGACTAGTTAGGAGAGTAACATCTTGGCATTTATGGCTTTGGAGAAATCAGAGAATATTTGATCCGGAGTTTGAATTTCCTAGATGTCCACTGCAGTTCATTTTTAGACAATATAAGAAACATTGAAGTTGTTTGGTGCTGTTTATTGGACCTTTCTCAACCACAAAAGTTAGTTTAAGAGTTAAAGATTTCCCTCAACCTATAATTAGTATCCAGCCATTTTTACAATCAATGTAAGATAATCCAACAGTCCTCCCCACACATCAAGCCATATGTTGGAACTCTCTAACTTAAGTTGACTATCCCGTAGACTACTAGGCAGAGTTGTTACAATTGGAATTTTTCCACAATCAATGTAGAAAAATTGAACAATCTCTCTCACACACATCACCTTGTAAAATAGAGATGTTGTAAACCCAAACTTTGATACCCAATCATGCTCACTAGCACTAACCAAGCTTTGAAATTAAAGGCTAGGTGTTTCTTATTAGGCGTCTCTCGTTCACAAAAGCTAGCCTAACAATTGAGATTTTTCCTTACCTTATAAATCAATACCTAACCCTTTCTACAACTGATATGGAATAACTCAACAAAAATAACTATTATAATGGCAAGGTCACAGATGCCAAAACCTGTTACTCATGCAATTAACGTGGGATGGAGCTGTCCAAATAATGGATAGATGAAGGTGAATTGTGATGGGCTAGTTAGTGTTTAAATTAAACGAGCTAGATGTGGCAATGGTTGACTGGTTTTTGTAGCAAAGATATGAGTGTGATTGATTGATTAAATTTGGCATGGTATCTAGGTTTTCGCTGTGTAATTTTGGAATAAAATTCCAAGGCAATAATTGAATAATAATATGATGAGTAATATGAAGTCTACAAAATTACTGCAGAAATATCAGCGAGTACTTAATAGAAATTGGGTATTCAATGTGAAGCTTGCATATAGATAAAGTAATAAACGTGTGAATTGGCTTATTTAACATACTATCAAGATGGAAGCGGATTTAACTATAATGGATCAACACCCTCCGAAACTTCATCTTGTGTTACTAACTGGTACTACTAGGATACTTACCCTAGAGTTATTTTTAAGTAACCTTATTATTTTTTTTTTACTTTACGCTGATTAAACAAAAAAAATTATAGTTTTAAGGGGTATGTAAATTACAAGGACCCTCCTCCCCTGCTCTTCTTTGTCCTGACGGCCAACACCTTTTTGTCCACCACTATCACAGTCATACAAAGATGATTTTTATCTAAAATAATTTTTAATGCTATGTATACATCATTGTGAAAAATGATTATATAATATTAAATAATGGGTTTATATTAATTCATTATTAATATATTATTTTTTATATAATTAGTAAATAATAAGATGATATTCATTAAAAAATTAATAATTTATATTAATAATAAAAATATTTTAATAATTTTATTGATATAATAATATATAAATGAATAATAGTGTAAAATTATTATATATTAATAATAAATTAAATTTAAATTGTCATATAGTAACACATACTGTAAATAGTATAATATGACGAATATTATTTAATAAACTCTAGACCATTGGTATCTATCTAATTATCTTGCGTGGTGGAGCAAACGACCGGATAAATCTGATATTTACGAAAACACTACTCATCATTTGCTACACATCATTGTCATTATGTTAAACACCAGATCATCTGCACTTAAATTATAGAAACAAAAGCATCGGCATTCCCACGTGCGGTGCTTGATCATTCTACAGGTAATAATAATAATTGATAATAATAAAGATAATATTTAAATAAAGTTTTTCAATTATTTATAGCAAATTTTTACATTTATGATATATGTATAAATATTTAGTTATAATTATAAGTTTTTAATTATTATAATTATTAAATTAAAATTATAATAATTAATAGAATAGTTAATAATTGAATGAAAATTTTTACAACAAATGCTTAAAAATTTTATTTAAGTTTTTCCCTAATAATAATAATAATAATAATAATAATAATAATATCCTTTGCTTATGTTTTAACGTGATTAAATTCCATGTTTTATATATAACCCCTAGCCATCAAAAGGATTTGGCAAAATCATTTTAATATCTATATATATTATAACAATATTTGAAATTTTGATTAATTATTGAAATAGAGATAAGCAAGTCAAAATTTAATCGTTCAACTAAAATTGGATTAGGATTAAATAAAAATTATAATATGAACTTAAAATTTTAAAATTTAATAATTAAAAATAGGGGCACAAGTTCAAATAGTTTATTAGGGGCCTAAGCTTAGTTTAATTTAACTTATTTATTTAAATGAATCAAATTAAGGCTAATAAATTAATCTATTTAGATAAATAGGCCATTTTTTTAAGGTTGGTTTGTAGGCCTCTCAGGCCAGTCTAGTTAATTATAAATATATTTATAAATAATATAATATAAATATATCTTAATATGAATATATATATATATATATATATATATAGGCCTAATTAAGTTATTGGATAATTTTGAGTTCTAAGAAGGCTTTGGTCCATTAGCAAACTTGAAAGCCTATTTAAACAAATAAGCTTTTAAATAGATTAACAAGTTAAATTAAACTTCTTTAATAGATCAAGTCAAGCCTAAATTTTAATTTTATACAAGCTATCAAGTCAGGCTTAGGCCAATGATTTAAAAATCAAGCCGGACCTATTTAGGATAAAACCTAGTTTGACCTAACTTATTTATATCTCTAATTAAAAAAATTAATTTCTCATAAAATTAAATTTACATATATAAAGGATTTAATTTTAATTCATTATCATGTCATTAAAATATTATTAAAATTCTTCTACTATTGATAAAAAATTTTAGTTTATGTTGATTTTTTAATAAGGTATCATTTATTTATTTACCAATAATATAAAATAATTTATATTAATAATGGATCAAATTTAAACTTATATATGAAATTCAAAAATATTTCAAACATTATCAAGTGATTTCATAGTTTTATAATTTTATAATCCACTTTATCATAGAAATTTAATATTGAACCTAAATTTCTTATTATGTGACTTTCATTTTATAGTGTCAAGGTAAATTTTGGCTACTTGAGACTCGAAACTACAAATATGTATATAATATCAAGCTATAATAATGTTGTTTTTTAAAATAATAATATTTTTTGAAAAATTAGAATTGAGAAAATTGTGACTAATTTATATGGTTTGACAAATTTATCATGGTTCATTAATTTTCTAATCAATTTGGTGAAAATCAATTTTAAGGATTAATCAAATTGATCACATGATCAATTCACAATTTTTTTAGTTGAATTGGTTGATCCAATTTAGTTTTTTAAACAATGGATTATAATTCTACTCGGTAATTACACCTCCTATATTTTCTTACTTCCTTGCTTATTTATCTAGTGGGAGAAAAATATTTGTATATTCCAAATATAACACATATTTTAAATTTTATTTAATAAAAATGATTAATGTTAATTTTTTCATTTATTAATTTTCTAGAATTTATATATATTAAAAAGTCATGAGTAGCTTGTTTTAATCAAGATAGGTATCCAAACCTTAATCCAATGGTAGAATAAGGGTCATAAAATTAGATGACTGTTTGAGGGAGACGAATTGGAAAGTAATTTATGTTTTCAACCCATAAATATTTATGTATTACTAAAAGATTTATCAAAAGTACGGATGCAAACAAGTTGAGCTAAATATCTACATGTTTGAATTTGAGTTCGATAATATTAAACAAGTTTAAGTTCAAGTTTGAGCTCATTGAATTTGAAAAAGTTGAGCTCGAGCTTCAGCTCAAGCTCAAGCTCAATTCAAACATGAATTCAATCAAACTTATTTGAATTTAAACGAGTTTAAACAAACTTATACGAACTTATAATAGTTTAATAAATTTTTTATATTTATATTATATAAAATATAAAAATAAAAAATATATTTTATACTAAATTCATTTAGACTCATTAACAACTCAAGCTGAGTAATAAAAGGATCAAGCTCAGTTCATTTGATAAATAAGCTTGAGTCGTTAAAATTCGAGCTCAAACTAATTTTTTTACGAATTGATCTCAAACTGTTCATAAATAGTTTAATTTGTTTGCACCTCTAATAAAAAAATATTGGGTTGGGTTGGGTTTTTAATATTTTAAGTAGGACTTGTATATAGTTTATGTTTTTAAGCCATAAGAACATTCCACTATCTATATATCATTAAATTTTAAATTTTGTAGAAATATTATTAAATTAAATTAACGTTATATATTTTTTAAAATATAAAGTTAATTTAATTTAATTTATACTATGCACATAAAAAAATATATTAAAGATGTGTAAATACTATTTTTTTATATACATGGAAATTTTTATTTACTTAGCAGTATTTGTATTTAAGCTACAAACAAGAGGAGAAGTGGAAAAAAATGGAAAATGTACTATGGAGCAAATTAAAGGAAGAGAAACAATGCATGAGTGAGGTTATAAGTTAACTAGTAACCAATA
This sequence comes from Sindora glabra, assembly GCA_020226215.1. Classification (NCBI taxonomy): domain Eukaryota; kingdom Viridiplantae; phylum Streptophyta; class Magnoliopsida; order Fabales; family Fabaceae; genus Sindora; species Sindora glabra. The sequence goes on along the minus strand of CM035230.1, from coordinate 53,764,283 downwards.
AGTTAAGTGATTGTATTACAAATGTCTCATAAAATTAACTATTAATATAATTGAAAATATAAAATAACATAAAAGTTCATGCTAATGTAAATAAATATATGAATTATATTAATTCATATTTATTTTGAGACTAAATTATATCAATGCAATTAAGATGTTTATAATAAAAATATAATTTTCTAAAAACTAATTAATTATTTTTATGACATTGCAAATTTACTTACTCACTTAATTTTCATTTATTTATTATTTAAAATAAAATATAAATACTGAAAATATAATTAATTATATTTTATCATATTATATATTTATTTACATACTTATTTTTATATATTTATAGTTTAAAATAAGAATGTAATTATTTAAAATAATGGAATGAGTTGTCAATTAATTAAAACAAGAAGGATAAATTTAAAAAATATGATAAGTTATAGGCTATTCTAAAAGCTTATTAAAAGAAATTTTTAATTTTTTTTAATAAGTTAGTGCATGAAATACATTCAAATTTTATCCTAATCATAGCTTATTTATTTGGAAAAATGTAGTGTTAGTTGTAGATGTAAAATTAATTTATATTTGCAAAATACTAAATTTTACACATAAATTAATTTTATAAATTTGATTGCTTGTAAATTTTTATTGTATTTAAAATTACCCTTTTAATTTTTAAAAACGGAAAATGCGTTTTATTACATAAAAATAACATTTAACAAACTGTAAGTGCTTGGGAAAATTTTATACATCAAATTCAAACTTTCAATTCGTTAATGTCCCCCTGATAACTATATATCAGAAACTGTAGACATGACACTAATAACTATATGTCATATCCACAATTTCTCCCTTCAAAATACATATTGTCCTATATAAATTATAATTTTAAATGTTGAAAATTTTAGAATATATCCTATGGCTACACAATAGAAAAAGAATTATATATACAAGGTTAAGTCAATCGAAGCTTTGTTCAATCTTACAGTATCCTCATAATATTCGATTTTCAAATAGGCCCGCTTCAGTTCTTCCATTTAGCCTTCAACTGAATCCACAAAAATACATTTTGCGGTTATTTTACAATAAACACTTCTTAAAATAACAAATATAAAAAGGAAAAAGAAAGAAAACTTGATTGCTGAGATAATTTTCTGTTACGTGGTCAAATTTAATTGGTCTGTTAGTATAGACATCCATGCCTTGAATTTTTACCGACGGTAAGGAAGATCTCACCATATTAAAGTTGCATTTTCCACACTAAAAATTATAATTTCTTCAATTTTATATAAATGAAAAAAAAAGTATCTGATCATGCATGAAGAAATCTTTAATAGGTCGGAATTGGCTATTAAAAGAAAGCGATTAATTACATTAATTTTTTATTGTTGAAAATAATTGAATGAATTTTAAACTTAACTAGAAGCAAAATAAAATTTTGATCCAACAAATTACTTTTCAATGATTGATGTTATAGGCTTAGGGAAAAAATTGAAAAAAAAAGGTGACATTTTTCCTTCAAATATTAATTCCATGATTTCATAAAGGAAACACGATCTATGGTCCTGCTTCCGATTACTAAAATCAACATTTCAACGAAAGAAGTGATTTTTTTCCTATTTTCAAATCCCCCTTCCAAATGCCATCATCCAAATATAAAATAGCGAACCATACATGTTTGCTAGGCGGCTGCACAACTAACTTTCAAAAACAAAGATATATTGGCGGAGCAGGAATTTTAATTTTAGGGGTCGACTGTTATTAGTTGAAACTTTATTTTTATGTATATTAAAAATTTTATAATTATTTAAAAAATTCTAACCATTTTGACAATTTTATTTTAAGATGTTATAATTTTTTATAAATTAAATATAAAAAAATGAAATATTAAATAAAATTATAGAAATTTATTTATAAATGTTGTAACACATAGTTTAATTATACTTTTGTAGAAAAAGCTACAAATTAGTAAATTTTAAAAATGTAGTTCATTTAATAAAATTCATATCTATGCATACTTTTTTAGAAATGTATAAATATTTTACTGTGAAAATTTTGGATGATAATAATCAAAATAGATAATAAATAGTAATTCTACTGCAATTATATTACATGCCTAATGTGAATAAAAATATAAAGTCATACTTATAAAGGGTGTAACGCACAAATTATTCAAAAATTTATAAAAAATTACAAAAAATACAATTAATTTAGTGAAGCTTATATGTATAAATACTTTATTTTTAAACATTTGTAAAGAATTGTGAAAAATCTAGGATGATAAAGTCAAAAACGAATAGCAAGTAGCAATTTTAGTGTAATCATATTTAATAAGTAATATGAATAATTGTTTGTGAATTTTAGTGCAGATAATATTTTTCAAAACATATAAAATTGGTTTTAGATAAAATTTAGAAAAATATTTTACAACTCGTGTAAACTTTTTGTTTTAACTAAATATATGCTTTAATAAAGTATTTGTAAGGTACAATACAATGAAAAAAACATTCATATTCAACAAGAAGACACTAGTATAGCTATTTAATAAATAAGACAATGGTTATGAACCAACATATATATAGCAATGTTGTGTATTTGAATATTTCAACGTTAGTCCCTTAACTGACTTGGAAAATTATAATGGTGTTGATTTTTTTTATAGAAGAACCGATGTGTTAATCAGCAATAAAATGTTGAAACATAGATATATGATGTTGGTTCTTAGTTTAACAATGATATCAATTTAATTAACCACCATTGAAAATAAACTTCATTTCCAATATGACAATTAACATAGTATATTGATTCAGTTTAATTAACTAATGTTTAATATTTAATCTATTGCATTGATTTTTTTTTCAAGTAACTGACATGTTTTTAAGAGTTATGTAAACCCCATTACATTCAAAGCAGTATTAATTCACCTAAACCTAACTATAGATAACAACCAACTATATTATCTTACACCCAATATAGTATTCAATCTCTATCTCAATATCTTACTAATAAAAAAATAATATCCTAATACAAGAAAATATTAATGACAACAATTTCATGCATTTAATTGGGTTCAAAAATTTGAAGATATTAAAGTAATGAATAATATGTAAATGTTGCAAAGACTTATATTAATATCTCTAAAAATCAAATAAGGAAATTACATTGTCTTTCTATAACATAGCCATCAAGAGAATTTTTTGTTAAACTCATGTAACAAAAGAAGGATACAAGTAAGTCACAATTGATATTGTAAGTGCACTTGTCATATTATATGCTTTTATTGAAAAGAAATTTAAAGTTTAGCTTATATGGTTACTAAAAAAGTCAAAATATAACATGTAAAATTTGCAAGTTATTGTACAATTAAAAATTATAAACATATATTAGAAACTAATAATTAAGAAGATGCTCCTAATTATATATAAAATATAAGCATGAGAAATATGAATTTAACTACCTTCAATTTTTCCTAATATCATTAGAAAGATCTTTAACTTATATCCTTTTATTGTGACATCTGGCATGTAGAATACCTACTTTAACATGTGAACAATATGAATGCCTACAATAAAGTTTGTTACTTTTTTGAATTGCCATTTTCAATAAATAACTCACGCTTCGAAAATAAGTACACAACTTGCTAAGGATGGACATTATATCTACTCTGTATGAAATATATCAAAACTCACCTTACTTAAAATTCTAAAAAATGATCTAAAAAATACAAAATCCAAATAAATCTACACAATTGCAATAGCTAGACAATCTTCCTTTAGTTTAGAGGAAAAATAAGGCATGCAAATGCACCTTTGATGATTGTTGAAACTAATCAAATTTAAAAATTGTTTGTTTGATACAAATTTACAATATAATGCAACAAACCAAGTCAAACCTTTAGTGATTCACTTAATACATCCTTTCACATTGATTTACTAATTATGATTACCAAATTTTCTAAAACTTCTATATAATAACAATAGAAGATATGAATGGAAATAGAAGTGAAAATTAAGATTGCATAATTGAGATAATTATGCAAATAACATATATGCAGTATATCAGAAACAAAATAGAATTAAGTAAAGTAGTTTGATTTGAAATAGATTGCAAGATTAGAAGTAGAATATAGAATTAACACAAAAAATAGTAGAGAAACATAATTAATCTAAGAAAATTAAGAACTCTTTAATAGATTAATAATAGATCACAACATATTTGATGATTGTAATTGATTTCTTAGCTTAGAATTAGTCAGAAATCCTATAATAATTCATGAATTTTATGCTAGATTACCATATAAGATTTGATTAATTCAAATTAGTAGAATTAATAAACCACTATAATCTACAAAGTTAGATCTAAATTAATTTGAATATAGAATGCAACTAAATTAAAGCATTAAACTAAAAACATCTAATTTAATGATTCAATCTTCACCTCTCATTTGAAGAATAATGATTAACAAATCAAAATTCAACATAAGACCATTTCAAAATCATAATCACAATATTGAACACATATTAGACTAAATTTATATTCAATTGATGTAATTCTAGAAAATTAGAGAAAGAGGAAAATTAATTAACTATAATCAAACATTATAGCTAAAGATCTTATAATAAAAACCAAGATGAGCCTCAAATTCCTTGAATCAATTTGAAACTTGGAGAAGAGAAAAAGGCTATTAAAATTGTGTGCTCTTACCTTTGAAGATATGAAATCCTTAAAATTGATCTTTCCTCCTTCAAAACCTAATGGTTAAGTAAATATGGCTCTTAGGGTTATAAATAATGATGCCTTGCTAATTTTATAAGCTCATAGCCTCATTTATAATTTAATTTACTAATAATGTCTTACTAAAGCAATTTTTGTTGCTCATCTTAGGTTTAAAATGTTGGAATCTACATCTAATATTAGACTTATTATATTAAAAATGTTAACGATCAAATATAAAATGTCATTTTATTAATAATTGAGGTTTAAATATGAAATACTTGTTTTTCTTTATTGGTTGAATTAAAAAAATAAACATCATAGCATATTGATGTTGCTTTCTAGTAAATAGCAAACATGACACTATAGTAAAAAAGATCTTCAGTGACAACATTTGTCATCGTTGTAGATGTCTTAGTGCTTACAGAAAGTAAAAGTTGTTGTAGAAAATATCGTCAATATAGGTTCATCGCTAAAAGCATCAACATCGATGACAATTTGTCGTTGGTAAAAGTTAGGTTTTCTACGATGACAAAGTTGTCATAGAAACCCTTTTCAAAATTCAAAAAAACTTGAATTTCAATGTTTTTAGCAACAACATTATCATCATTATAGCGTTTAACATAAAAAAAAATTTGAATCTTTTAGTGATGACTAAATCGTCGCTAAAAGTCAATTTAAAATAATTACATTTTAAATTTTAAACCTATAGCAATGACTATGTCATTGTTGAAGTTTCCAATATATTTTTTAAAATTAAAAATGTAATTAAATTAATATATTATATTTAATAATATAGATAATAATATTTTTTATTTCAATTTAATTTTATCTAATTTAAATTGTACAAATTGTTATATACTAACGGTACTAAAAGTAATATGTAACATGATCATATGATCTATATAAGAAATTTGAATACTCATAAAATAATTGTATAATTGTTTATTCATAAATAAAAAATTATATATATATGATCCATGTAAACATTTGTACATAAAAAAATTGTAAATACAAAAATCTTAGGAAAAAGAAGATGCAGATAACCCAATATCTTGTCATTCATGCCAAGACTATCATCATCATCCTAATGACATGGACAATATATAGAGGGTGATGCTTGGGAGGAACCAAGTGACTAGGCGGGGGTGCAGCCGCCAATCTATTCAGTTTAAGCGGTGCAACAGCGAATAGAGGCATAGGTAATATGAGACCTTGCTGTTTGAGTGAGGAAGTGAGCTTCATCAAGTATGTCCTAGATTGCTGTTGTATTGGCTTCTACTGCTACTCCTGAATCAATAGCTGACTTTGTTGAAGTTGCTCCAATTTTACTCTAGCGGTTATCGACTCTGTTGCAGTTGCTCCTACAACTCACTTACCTAGGATATGTAGTGGAGGCTTGCACCAGAGATAAATATGCTTGTTGAATAGTATGTCTGGCCAACCAACATATGACCAGCTGCTTTCCTGTACTCTTAACAAGTGTCAAGCACCTCATCAACAATGACAACTTTGTCGATCCATATAGGAGTGCCAGGTGAGCTAATGGGTGGTACACTAGATTGCATGTGTTGGGTTGCCAGCTCAATCATCCTCATCTTGAATTATTGAAATAATAATTAATTATACATATTACAAAAAAATTTGTATTGTTAAAATATATAGTATAACTAACTTATATATTGCTTTGTGGGGGTCGAATGCACCCATTCCCCCATCCTATACTTATGTCAGTCCTTGAAATTCTTTGGCATTGATTGTAACTCACCTATCTCCTTATTTCTTTATTCATATTTTACCAAAGAAAGAAAAGACGAATATAATTATTGAATTAGTAACAAATTATACATTTAAATAATGAATAATAAGTTGAATTATCTTATCATAACAATGTGCAGCAATAAATTTCGATCCATGCCAATCATTCACCACCTTCTTTGCCTAGTTGTTTGCATTCCTCATGGAAAGCTTTTGGAAATTAAGAAATAATCATACAATATAGTTATGTTTACAATTTAGATATATGAAATACTGAATAACTTTATTAAATATCATACTTATCCTGTAATCATCACTATCGAAGAAGTTCACACACTTCTACCATGTCTAAGGCGAGACAAATTGTGGCGCGTAGTGCCTAGCATGATTCAAGTCAAAATCCTGGTCTCAATCACCCTTATATTATAGAAAATGCTTGTTTAACCTATACTTCCAGTCTTTGTATAAGTTGGCAACACTTTGAATCAAACCACTTAACACTTTATCCCGTTCAGCCTTAGTGATACCTTGGAACTTGAAATGGGATTACATTAGAAGACATTTAACAAATTAGTGAGTACTGTATCCAAAAATTTTAATACCAAATATAACTAAGTTAAGATAGAGATGAGATAGATACTTACACAAACCTCTTGCATAACCCTGTCTCGCAGCTGCTGAGGCACTGACCACTATGATTTATAATAAAATGGCATATAAGCTTGAATAATACTACCTATGTCATGGGGGAGATGGCTAGCATTCTTGTTGACTGGATGTCATATACTACTTGTATCAAATTGTACAAATATGGGCCTCCCTTCGCTTTTCTCCATCTTTTCATGCAGCTTGAAGGACTTATTCGAACCCTTCTTTCTTAAAGTTGTTAGTTTGATAGATAATAAAAAATATCAATACCATAAACTCATATTTAATAAATAATGAATATAAGTGTGCATAATTAGAAAAGATACTTAATCCTTTACATTGTGATGGAATGTGGGTGGGCTAACATGAAGGGTCCCCTCTAGCGTCACCTCCATGGTGTCATACCTCAACATCTACCATGATTGGAATAATATACATTGTGTAAGTATTTAAGAGAAAAACCTACAATTGAATCAAATGAAAAGATACAAATTACTACATTCATATAATAAAATTATACAATTACTTTTACACAATTATGAGTTATAATGTAAAAGAAATATTATTTTCCTAGTTTAAATTAGTGTCGGTAAACCTAATAGACTCATTCCCATAGTCGTTAGTTTCTCCACCATCATTATAATGTAGAAGTCTTTCCTCCATATAATCTTTAATCATTTTATCTTCAAAACTATCATCACCGTTGATGAAGACGTCCACTCCCTTTGCGGCAGATCTAATATTCTAAAGGGTGAAATCATTGAAGGACCATTTCCTTGATCCTTCAAGTTAAATAAATGAAAATCTCCAAGATCAATTGTAAGATTGAAATAGAAGGAGTTGCTTTCCTACAGGAATGACAAATCTTATACACTGACGTTATCTTTAAGTAGATTCCATATGTCGTCATGCACTGCATTATGGATAACCCTCCAATTTGACCCATTAAGAAGTTCCTCAATATAAAAGACTTGTTGTGCTTTGGTTGCAAGAATGTAAAGATTGTCTTTGTACCATTGTTTGCTGACGGAGATTATTGTAATGTTCTTGTCAATGCAAAGCTTCTTCTTTCTAGGATCTATGTCATACCATTTACATTTGAATAAATTTATAGTGTGCTTATTTAGATAAGTTAGCTTTATAATATCCTCTAGTATATTATAAAACATGTTACCATCAGTTCCTGGAATGGAAATGCTACTATTCTATATTTTATACTTTGTATCTCGAGCTTCAATTGTAAAGCGTATTCTATTTACAATACATGTTAAGTATATCATAATAGTGAAATTAGGACTAGAAGCTAATGATAGTAGCTCTTTAGTGGTTTTCGGAGAACCATTCTTATGTAAATAGTACATCTACGAAAATAGCATTTTTATGAAGAGTTAAATTGAGAAAAAAAATACAAATAAAGAAGAAAATTTACATGATTGATATAACATATCTGGAAAGAACAAACCTTTATCTTAAAGTAAAACCATGTAGGAAATTTTGTTCTCTATAACTCATCTATGCTATTGGCACTACTTTGTTCGAGCTCTTATTGATACTCACTACACAATATATGTATTTTTGTCTATTATAATTAATTGGGAGAAATCTACGTGTAAATATAGAAACTTATTGGAGATGCTTTTCAATTTTTGCACAATTATTCAAGATGTATCATATGTTAACATCTCGATCCCTCCAATAAAAGTAAGACATAATCTTTTTCCTCAAGGGTTGACATTAAGATTAGAGTACTAATAATGCCCTTTTCGTGTGTGTGGATGCTACATCTTGGTTTTAGTTAAGCTAATTGAATCTAGTTTCCACTCCTTTCAGGTACATGTAACAAAATATCAATGCCTCATTAACAACATATCTTTTTGCAATTGAACCTTTAGGTCAAGCACAATTCTTGACATAATCCTTTAGCTTTTTTATATATCTCTCATATAGGTACATCCATAAAAAATGAACAGGACCACCTCGCAATGCTTCATTGAGTAAATGCATCACCAAGTAAACTATTATATCAAAGAATGCTAAAGGGCATATCCTTTCAAACTTGTATAAAATAATAACAATGTCTTGGCTTGTAGGACATCCCTCCTATTGAGAGTTTTAGCGCATATTTGTTTGATGAAGTTACACAGCTTAACAATCAGATATGATAATTCCTTCGACAAAAATGCTCGAACCAAAGGTCTTAACAATCTCTGCATAATAACATAACAGTCATATGATTTTAACCCCTTTAACCTCATATCACAATCAGTCACATTCTTCTTGAGACTTATAGAAAACCTATCAAAAAATTTCATATTCTTTATAAACTGACAAAACCATATTCGTTCTTCCTGGTTGATGGTGTATGTAGCATATGGTTTAAAAAGCTAGCCCTTCTATTTATATAGATGCAAGTTTGGCCTTATTTTCATATCCGCTAGATCTCATCTCGCATTATTTATATCTTGTATTTTATGCTTAATATCTAATAATGTACCTAGAATATTGTCACATACATTTTGCTCAATGTGCATCACATCAATATTATGCCTCAAGTTTATTGTTAACCAATACAAGAGGTAAAAAAATATGCTTTTTTTACTCTAATTAAGTTTATCAGCATTCTTTTTCCACTTTAGATCATCAAACTGAACATATTTTCCAGGAAGTCTCTATGCCACCTTGCTCAACTAGTCTATGATAATTTCATTGGTAAGAAGACAAGGAGAGGCTCTTCTCTTTGGCCTTCTATTGAATTCCTTTTGATTACTCCATGTGTTACTCCTTGGAAGCTAACAAAGATGTCCAACATAGGCAATTTTCCCCTAACTTGAATTGATAGAGTATTGTCATTGCATGTAAGACATACTTTATTGCCTTATCCATTCTACCCAGATAGATTATTTCAAGTGAGAAAATCATTTATAATCCATAATAAAGCAACTTACATGTTAAACATCGTATTTGTATTAGCATCTCAAGTCTCAACCTCGATCTCCTAAAGATGCCTTTACTCTTCTACAACCAGTCTTAAGAAAATATTGATATCCTTGCTTGGTGGTGAAGGCCCCAGTATTAATAGGGTCAACATAGAAAATGATTAATTTATGCAAATCTATGATGGCAAGTTATAAGTAGTCATGACTACTGGCTATATGCTATACGATAAGTTCTTATTATCAAAAGGATTAAATCCATTTGCAATGAAGCCCATCCTAACATTTTGTAGGTCAGTAGAAAAATCAAGATGCCTTTTATCGAATTCTTGCCAAGCTCCCCCATTAACAGGATGTTGCATTACCCCATTTTCTATTGACCATCTAGTATGATGTCATATCATATCCTTGACGTATGCCTCAACCTATACAATCTTTTCAACCAAGGAGTTAGTGGAAAGTATTGAAGTATTTTTTGAGGCACCTTTTTCCCTTTTGTATTTTTATCGACCCATCAGCTTTTTCCATAGATTAGACAATTATCCTTCGAAGCATCTTCTTTCCAATTGTATGCATGGATTAACTCATACCCTAACCCTAATTTATTGAACCATTTCTTTGCACCATAATGTGATTTAGGCAATTTATTATCCATCGGAAATGCCTTTTTCAACAACTTTAAGAAGGCATCAAATGACTTATCAATCCATTTATGTAGCACTTTTAAGTGTATAAGTTTCACTAAAAAGTTTAAGACTGAGAATGATGTGCATCATGGATACAATTTTGTTTTCACTTGTGCAAATATATCACCACAACCATTATAATTCGATCCAATATTCCCTTCGGATATGTCCTTATTCTCTTCTCCTTCATTGTGAACTATTTCTTCAATTATATGAGAGCTAATGAAATCGTGTAAAATATCCACCATCTTATCCCTATCATCAGGAGATACCCCCTCATTCCCCTAAAAGTCCAAACATCCGTTTCACCATGGTGTACCTAATTTATTTATAATGGATGAAATCCATTGTCTATAATATGTGCTTTCAATGTTCCCAGTGTTTGAAATAATAGATTTACACACTTCTTACATAGGCATCTCACCAAACCTATCCTATTTGAGATATTTCCATAATTGTCAATTCATCCACACTCATCATTTCTTGCACGCAATAATTTTAGCAACATCTCCTCGTAGTTCTCCAAGTGTGTAAACTATACATTGGTATAGTTCATACTCAAAGAATAGTTAAGATGGCAAGAATTTTTTACAATGTCAAGCAAGTGCTAAATAAATTGTTAATAATAACTACAAGAATATCCTAAATTGTCCAACTTTGTGGGACAATTTAAGGGTTAGTTGACATATAGAGATTAACTAATCCTTAAATAGGTCTAAACTTATAATATAAATGCAAATGCAATTCTATTTAAAATTATTGTAAAAATATATTTACAATAATTTTAAACTTACATTACAACATTTTATAAGTATCATTATTTAGGTGTGTTATTGTCTGTATGGTTAAATTTTTTAAATATCCATATAAATTCCCATTGTTTAACATTTTGGAATTAGGAATTCAATTTTGTAACCTACTTTACCACATTCATAGGATGTACATTTTAACTCTTTTTCCCTAACGTATATTTTATAACTACATAACTCTTTTGACCTTATGTATATTTTATGAGTACAGATAAATTTTCATGCATTCAAAGTTTTCAAGTTTCTATTAGTATACAATCATCAAATTGACATGGATTGTATTTTGTATGAGAATCCTTATTAATGTAAAAATTTAAATCCTTGTAATCCTTTTAAGATTACTACTCATATCATTGCAATATCTTCATCAAATACATTTGTAAGATTCAATATTTTTTATTTATACATTTTTATAAAATATAGTTATTAAATTGTATTCTTTTTTATATTTAATCAAATATTTAAAATTCTATTTTCATGTTAACAATTGAGGATTATGTACATTGTGTCAAAATAATCATTATATTTTTGTTATGCTATCTTTATGATTTGTGATTTTCTTTAAATATATAATCATATGTAATCTTATTGCTACTACTTTGTGTGTAGTTTCTATGTAAATTTTTTATTTTTATCATGTATAAAATATCTAATATCATTGTTGAATATATAAAAAAATTAAATTTCAAACATTTAATATTCTATATTAATATATTCAAATGAAAAATTTTCATATATTTAATTTTCAAATATTTAATATTTTTATTCACATTTTCAAATAGGTTTCATTATTAAAAAAAATCATATCATATTTGAAAACATTTGCATTGTATAAATACAAATGATCAATATTGAGTAGATATTATTTTTATTCAAAATAAAAATATTAGATATTGTATAAATTCGTAAATAAAATGAAAAATTACATGAAAGTTACAATAAAACCTATTTGAATCATTATTGAATAGTTATTATTTTTAATACATTTCCAATGGAAATATTGTATTCATGGGAATTTGAATACATAATAATCATTATTGAATAAACACTATACATTGTTATGAAATTTGTATGATTCATGATCCCTATTAAATTATATAATCATATGAAAATTTTATATTATTACATAAATTGTTATATGAAATTTTTTTATATTAACAAATTTTTTTATTTTAATCATTATATATTGTTATGAAATTTTTATTTTAATAATAATTAAAAAAATTTATATGAAATTTTTTATATTAAAAATTTTAAAAATAAAAAAAATCTCATATAACAATTTATCATATGAAAAGTTTCATATGACAATTTATCTTCATCCTTTTTCTTATTTAAAAAATATTTTATGCAACAATTTATCTTCATGATTTTTTTATTTTTAATATAGAAATTTTTTACACAAATTGTTATATGAAATTTTTTAATAAAAATTACATAATAATCATTATTGAATGATAACTTTTTTTATTTTAATCATTATACATTGTTATGAAATTTTTATTATTTGTGATCCCTATTAAATTGTATAATCATATGAAATTGCATTACATTGTAAAAAATTCTTATGAAATTGTATTACATTGTAAAAAATTCTTATGATATTCAAAAAATCCTTTATTAGATCCTCCTTAATTTTCTTGCACTTTCCCCAAGACAACCTATACTTGTAAGGCTTTTTGGCTTGGTTCATTTTATTCTTTGTACTTAAGGCTTATTGCTTAAAAAATAATAATAAAATAACTAATAAGAAGATGGAATTACAGTCAAGATGTGGAATAAAATACTTGGTAAGATCACCATATTTACCAAAAACTCCTTTTCATTGTACATCTTTGAGAAGTTTGCCTACCTCTTAAGATTAATCCAATAATATTTTTCAAAGGAACTTTCATAGCCATTCTTTTTTTTTTCAAGGATTTATTCTTGGCCAAATTATGCCTAAAGTCTCTCCACCTTCTAGCTACCACCTATAGAACATATTCTTTATTCCTTTTAGGTATATTAAAGATAGTCTCTAATGCAATACACATATAAATGACACTTATGCCTATGTAATCTAATAAGATTGTTACACACAAGTAGAAAATGAAATGGAGATGAATATAATTATCTTATAAATATATCCTACCAAATATTCTTTTTGATGCCTTCTAGCACTTATGCTAGTGCTTAATGACAATGGTCACTTTAGTGCATACCAATGTCCTGATATAGCTGTTGAATTATGTTGCACCAAAAATATATGCTTGAACTTTAAAGCTATTAAAACAAACTCAGGTTCATGAATGGGTCCATGAGCTTGAAAAAAATGCAAATTAAGACTTGTAAACTATGAGTTTATTTAAATATGTACCTAAAGCAGTCCAGTCTATTAGGTCCACAAACCAGACCAAACGGTCTACGAATGAGTTAGCATTTTTTTCTTTTCTTTTTCTTTTTACATTTTCACCTTCAAACTAAACCAACACACAATACAAACTAATCTAATATTCACTCCTAAACTTAATTTTTTTATCTTTTAACTCAACCTAACCTAAATAAATTATTTCTAAGTTAATAATTTTATTTTTAAATTAATAATTTTAAAGTTAACAAAATTTTATTATACTTTATTTAATCAAAAATTGTTAGTGTGGATTAAAAATGCATTAGATGTGCAATATATGGATTTATAATTGTTATTTTAAAGTTAAAATTATTTTTTTTAAAAAAGTCTATAGATATCCTATCTATAAGTCCTAAGTTCTCAAATGTTAGGACTTAAACTCCCATTTAAGGAGCACATAATTTTTTATCCACATAGACGTGTTTGTAAAAGGATCGAATAGGTTTATTTAACACTTATATTAACTCTTGTCATTGAAATCTATACTTAACCTCTATCTTTTGGCATGCCAAATGTTCTTGTCCTTCATACTCCTATTGCTTTTTTTTTCTATTGTCTCCTTTGTTGGAACTAGAATCCATATCACATCTTTTTGAAAAGTTATAACAATTGCAACATAAACATTTAATTTATGCGTCAAGCAATATTTGACAAGTTTTCAAGCATATATATGTGATAACTTAAATAAGAAGAAATGATTGGAAATTATTTTATCACATTTGATATAATCCTAAAACAAAACTTTACCTGTAACAAATTGAAATTAGTTTCCAATAAAGCCACACCAATGTAAAATATAACTCTAAAAATGTAACATCCAAGCAAAAATGACATTTTCAAAAATAAGAGTACAAAGTAAGACATGTATACATGTACTTAGGATCATAACTTTCTATGTTAAATAGTGACCCTAAACTATGTTCACAAGCATTGAAGAATAATTTTAAAGCACAAAATGAAACTTTTTAATAATGTACAACAATACTATTAATCTAATCCTACAGACCATAACCTAAATCCAAAATACAAATAAAAAATATGAGATTCAAGGAAAATACCTTAGATAATGTGAAGTATATGCTTAAAGATGGAAGAAGATTGACACCACGCAATCGTTGGAGTAAATGGAATGGAGAAAACTAACAAATGGAGCATAAATTGCCATACAAATAAAGTATATCTATCATTCTATTTGCGATTCTGAGAAATAAAACCAAAAATATGCTAGTGCAACATTTTTCATATTAGTTATTAATAAATGAAATTGGCATCTAAGCTTTCCATGTCAGCAATAACTAAAATTGATGTCTAATATTTGAAGTATAATTATAAAAATGCTACTTGAAATAGACTTTCAATGTTAGTTTTGTATAGAAACTGATGTCTAATGTTTTGTTCTATCATCAAATTTAATGGTCTGCTTAATTTTTTTTACTCCAAGTCTTTAATAACTAATGTAATAAATCATATATTTTTTAACCATGTCAATTTTTTATTAAATAACTAAGGTGGTTTACAATATATAATTTTTTTAAAAAAATATAGAACACTTTACCCAGGCATTGTTACAATCAATAGTTACCATTTTATATGCTAAGCAATAAATCATTATCATTATACAATTAAATCGTTGAAACATATTTTCAAATTTAAAATGACAATACATTAAAAGTCAAATGAAAGTATAATACACCAAAGTTTCAATAAATCATTATCACATATCATAATGAAGCATTATATTGTAAAATTATAATTTAAAATACAACAAAGATCGAATAAATCTATTATATTATAATAAAACAATATACAATCAAATGAAATTGCAAATAAAAGTTTCTTTCTTGATGCCAAATCCCTTTATTGCTTAAGTTTCCTTAATTATAGGTGTTTGAAAGAAAGAACTAAACTATGTATGTATGCAAGAACATAAGTTTGTTTAGTTCTTCATTGAAATCCCAGTTTTGAAAACAAGAGAAATTTGGACTTTCATATGATTAACATTGATTTCATGTATGAATCTTCTTGGGAATCTCAAACATTCCATCCATTATGTGAGAGAAATAGGACTCCATAAAATAGATGGGATATTTTAACAAGTTTCCTAACAAGAGATATCATTGAAGACTACAGAGTTAAAGGCTTTTTGGTACCCAAAAATGGAAAGTCAGAGAGTAAAGTATGAAACTTAAAAGCCTTCTAGTACGCAAACCACAACATTTAATAAGATAAAACCAATATGCTGGGATATATCAAGTTCCAAAGTTAACGGTTGCCATCACTTTAAATGTCAATCATTTAAAAAGTTGATGTGGCAAACTTATTGCCTATTTCCAACCCAACTCTTCACCTCCTTTTAAGCATTGATTTTCTAATAACCAACATTGAAATGTATCATAGCTTTATAATACCAATTTTTAATTAGACTTGACATGCTAAGTTACTCTTATTTTCAAAAAATCATTACATCATTATATACATCATTTTCACTTTAACGAATGTTGCATCACAATTCTGTAGTCGTAAGAAAGAAAGCCTAAAAATTAAAACATAAATTATTTGTAATTAATTACTTATAGAATTATGATCTTACACCATGTTCTTGCATTTCTGTCTTTTTTTTATAAAGTTTATTTTTATTATATAAGTATAAAAATTTTAAGAGAATAAAGTGTATCACAGCACGCGCGCACGCACATACACGTGTGCGCATGCACGCATACACACAAATATATATATATATATATATATATATATATATATATATATATATATATATATATATATATATATGGAAAAATATGAAGCTTTGCAAGGACAAGAGCCCCTTTAGCTCCATTGTTGACCATATAGAATGATTGGTGTTGAGGAGATTTGATCTCTTGATTAAAAAGAGTCATAATAATTTTACCCAAATTCTCACAATTAATTAAATCAATTTATATTACCATATATTATATGTTTTGACATCATCAATGTTAAAATTTAAAATATATATATAATTTCTTAATTTGTCAAAATACAAAATTTGATATCATTAGAATATGATTGAAGATATATCTTTTATCTAAAACGGGAATTTTAATATTCAAAATATTATACTTTAAATACTCCAATTAGCTATAAAATAAACATAATAGAATGGCGTAGATAATGACTGATGATATATTTATTCATAAATGAAACTTGTCCGTCTGAATTATATAGTTTTATTTTCAAACATGCGGATCTCGATGGGATCCATATATTTGGTTTTCATAATAATATATAATTTCCAAGCATGCGGATCCTACTAATATAGTTTCATTTGAAAGCTTTCAACCGTCTTTTGTGTACGTCACAATTCACCAGCAAAATTAGAAAATTCGGAGAACCAAACCTTCACTGCTCATAAGAGAAAATGTAGAATCTTCTTCCTTGTTTGAAATCAGGAAAAGAGATTACGTGTGATTCTCTTACCAATATAGAAGGATTGGACTTCTCTAAAATGTATTTTGCACTTTAGAAAGTAAAGTGTCCAATCTTACAATTAATTTTAACTCATGATTTTATAAATAATAAATAAAAAAATTAATAATGAGATTAGGCACTTTATCCTCTTAAGTGCAAAATGTACTTTAAAAGAGCTCAATCCATCAAAATACAAAATTTAATCATATTTCACCAATTCTTAAAAATTTATATATAATTATAATTAAAATATAATTATCCTTTTATTTAAAATATATTTATTAAGTTTATATTTTATTTCACTCAATATTAAAATATATTCATGGCCACTCTTCGTTAGCACTCCTTCAACTTTATCGCCATCCTCGTTAACTGATCCCCCGTGCCACGACCCTCCTTCACGCGGATGGTCGTCCGCAGGAACATGGTGTCACGCCTCTTTCAACTGGTTGCGCCAGGCCACCCGATAGAAAACGTGAGCTTGTCAGCGGTTTAATCTTCGAAGGATGGCAATGTCTAGTTACGTGGATGGATCTGTGCTCAATACTGCACAGATCCCAAACATGTTCTGAATCTTAAGTATGTCATTGAGGTTTAATTCAAGTGAATAAATATAAAACAATAATAAAACAAAAGGTACAATATATATGCTTGTTTTCCAACAAGCAGTTGGACCCGGTAAAAGTCATGGCTCCAAACAGATTTTATGTGTTGCCTATAAATTTGAAATTCAAATATTATCCTTATTTTTCAGTAGGAATGGCAAAAAAGCTCAGATCCACTGGATCTTATCCGAACCAATGAATATTTTAACCGGTGGATCAAGTCCAAAATAGACCCGAAATTTAGCAGTTCGGGTTCAGGTCTCACCTGCCACTTAGGGTCTCAAGTGAAAAAGAATCTTATATACTTGTTTTTATTTGATGTATCAACAAAAGAATATTATACGGAGATTAGATTTTTAAAAAATGAGAGAAATTTGAAAAAAAAAATTGCAATTTTGAATGTCAATTAAAACCACATTTGAAATTCACCTTAAAAAAATTAGAAATGTATTCGTCGGATCGAGCATTGACGTGAAGGGTTTAGACTACAATTTGTTGCCGTTTGGGGCTAGAGGAAGGTCGTGTGCAGGACGGCTTCTGGCTCTTCGAATGGTGTAATTTTACTTAGCATCTTTGTCGAATTTTTGAGTGAATTTCCCAAAAAAAAAATTAGAAATGTTATTTGTTTTTATTGTCGTGGGTTAACTAATTTTGTAAAATGTCAAAAAAATTCGTATGCATTTAAATTTTTTTCTCACAAAATTTCATATGTAACCCCGAATTAGACTCAAAGTATTATAATAAAATTCTCAATAAAGTCATGTTTAGTTCCTAAAACAATTTATTCCTGGCTTCGGTTTTGGTTGCGGAACAACACTGAAGATTAATTTGCTAGAACAAGATGAATATTTTATTTCACCTCATCCCATTTTCAAGTACACGCCAATAATACATGCTATGATTCAAACTCTCACAATGCAATGTGAGAATTTGAATCATTATTCTACAACACAAATCCTAGCAAGAGCATAATACTTACATATCCCAAAAAAGAGAAAATATCTAACCAAGCTAGCTACTAACTAGCTTACATTATTATCATCTTTCAACATGCTTAAAAGTGGATTTGCCTTCTTTTAATGCACAAGATTTCAGAGAATAAAGTGTAATTTCATAATGATTAATAAGAAAATTAAGAAAATAAATAATTTTATATTTTAAAATTATTTTTTAATCTTACAGTGAATTTTCTCATCAATAATTCATGATACACTTTATTTTTTAAAATATTTAAAAGAGCTAAATCCATATTATGTTACTGGTAAACTGAATCCGGCAGCCGAGGTTTAGGAATGCCAAGAAGACCTATGCCTTTCCGAAGAGTTAACCCACCTATTTCAGTCTTATCTTCCAAAACCCCACTTGGAAATTCCCATTCAAACGCATGCAACAATGATGCTAAGTAAAACTGCACCATTCGAAGAGCAAGAAGCCGTCCTGCACAGGACCTTCTTCCAGCCCCAAACGGCAACAAATTGTAGTCCAAACCCTTCACATCGATGCTCGATCCGACGAATCTTTCCGGTGTGAACTCGAGAGGGTTTTCCCAAACTTTCGGATCTCTTCCCATTCCCCAAATGTTGAGAAAAACTATGCAATCTTTTGGGACGTAGTAGCCGTTGATTTTGCAACCTTCATCTGCACGTCGGGCAAGAGAAAATGGGACGGGGGGGTGAAGACGAAGAAGTTCTTTTACGAGTGCTTGTAAGTAGGACATATTAGCAATGTCACTTTCTTCAACAAATCTGTCTTTGCCCACTACTTGATCCAGTTCAGACAGTACTTTGTAATAAATGTTAGGGTTTTTTAAGATTTCAGCCATTCCCCATTCGATTGTAGCTGATGTTGTCTCTGTACCTGCAAGAAATGCTTCCTGACATTGAAAAAAGAAATAAAAAATGTTAGCATTCCAACAAGAATTAGAAAAGAGGGATTTATATCATGTATAATTGGTGTAATTATATCTTCAACAATTATTACTTTTCAAAATGTTATAAATCCTGAAAATCAGATTCAAAATTAAATTTTAAATTTTTTGTATTTATTGGAATAAATTTTACAAAAATGCCCTACTATTTTATAGGTAATGAAATTTCTTGATTTATATTAGAAACTTAATTTCAAATCTCATTTTTAACATATACAACATTATTGCTTGTTCCCATAAATGAGGCAATGAGACAAATGATAGATAGCAATTTATTTGATATTAACTTATTGTAAAATAAAAAGGATTTCGATCTTCTAAAATAATAGATAGCAATTTATGTGATATTAACTTACTGTAAAATAAAAAAGGTTTCGGTCTTCTAAAAGGATGAACGTTTCCACATTGAATTGTATTCAATGCATTTAAATTTATATTTCTAATCTTAATTCACTTATTTTGAAGTTTAAGAAAGGACAATTCAATGAGAAAACCTTCTACAGAATGACTTCCCACTTCCCTGTAGCATTACCCAAATAAAAATCCTTTAAAATGTGCATCAGGGATAATTTTATTTCTAATCTATATTTTGACGTCTGATTCATATTCTCTTTTATTGATATAGTGGTTACTACTATTTGCCATTGACTCCGAGGGAAATGCAGATCAGACTTGGACGTGCTGATAGTACTACTATGTAATTAAAAAGATGATTGAGTCGATGACTTACAGCAATCATCCCTTTGATGACAAGTGTGGGAAGTTTCTTCGATTCATCTTCTGCGCTATCACCTTCGTACTCCAGCAACCTATCCAACATGTCCATTTTCCCATTCTGATCATTCTCATCCGTCTTGTTTTTCCTCTCTTCCAATCTCATGTCAAGTAGCGTTACGATAAAGGCGTCTAGTGGCTTGAATAGATCCGTCAACTTCCTTCTGATGCCATGAGGATCAAATGGCTTCAATATTGGGATAAAATCAGCAGTATTTATCACACCAACAGTTACTAATATCTCCCAAAATGCCCTTTTTAGCTCTTTGACTTCCTCTCCTTTGATATCAAAGAGGCTCTTTGAAAACACAATGTTGCTAATAATGTTGGCTAAGGCCACGTATATATAATCTGTTATGTTGACTGAAGCCTTTGTTAAGAAAGTTGAGTACATTTCCTTGATGGTCCCGCGAACCTACAATAAGTGTTATATAAAAATAAAAAAGGCAAAGGTGACCAATTTTGTTAATTATATTAATAAGCGCACTACAATGAGTATTAGATAAAAGCAATGATTGAATTTTACAAAACTTGTTATATGCATTAAAGTAATTTTTAATGTCTCCAAAATTGAAAAATTAAAATTCTAATATATGTAAATTTGAATTGAGCCTTTTTAAGATGTAAGATATATTTTAAAGGGTAAAGTGAAATATGATAACTTTTGATGAGAAAATCAAGAAGTGGGTAGTTCCAAATTTAAAAATTACATTCTTAATTAGTTATTATTTATTTGATCTAAATTATTGATTTTTTTATTAAGAATTGTGATATAACATTTTACTCTTTAAAATATACCTTGTACTTTAAAGAAGTCACATGCATTTTCATACATCTAACAAATGAATAATAAATTTGATAATTATATTTCATTTATTGAATAGGACTAACCAAAGACAAATATTATATTTAAAGCACTTAAGAATTTTTTTAAAAAAAATTAGTATAGCCTCATTGAATCTATCTACTTCCATTATTTGAAGGATTATAACGATAATATTGAATAAAGATTATTGCCAATGGGTATCAATGAAAATGAGAAGAGATGCTATCAATGCAGCATTTAAATTTGTAACTATACTAAAAAAAATGATCATATATATGACTGAACCATCTTATATATTGACAGGCTCTTTTCAATAATTAATATATAAAATTTGAAGGATGAATTGGCGATATAGTGAATAATAGGTAGGTTTTGCTTGGATGGCCTTGTGTCAACTTACAATAATTAATCAACCACATCTGCTATGATGCATCTAATAGGATCCTCCCACTTTATAACAACCGTCCCACTAATATTGTGAATTATTTTGCAAATAAATATATTATTTAATAATTTTTTGGGTAAAAAATGATGGCGAGCATTTCCTCATTATGATGATGTATATATTCACAGGGCTTTGAGTTGATGATTATTTTAGAAGAAGAGGCATATGCCAGAACAAGAGGAAGGCTGTTTGATGTGGCATTAGCGGTCTTACCTGCTTATCTGCTATCGGATTTAAGTGAAGAATTTTTTTTTAACGAGTGCAAAATGAGAAAGAAATGAACTACAATGAGGGGATTGGGTAAGGAAATTGTTTGAAAGAGAATTGAGTGTAATTAAGAATTTAAATTTATAAAAAAGTTAGAATCTATAATTTCTAATAGTGAAAATTTTGTTAATTTTTTGGTTGTCTCCTTAAATTTAAAGGATTTTTCCACTCAAAATTGAGCATGTATTATTATTTTGGGGGAAATTTTGGTGCATCAATTTCATATGTGGCCCATTCAATTATTTAGTTAGTTGACCTTTAACTATCACCTTACCATTGGTTCTAAGTACTATGCCCCAACGCTTACAGTTTTTTATTATGATAATAAAGATAATAATCTACAAATTCACACTTACAAAATCCTAGCTTCGAGCTGTAGATGTAATGAAAAGTAAAGTTGCGAAAGTAATGCTGAAAGTGACTGTGATGCTGTGGTGCAGCCCTATCATTCCCTTTCTTTTTATAAAGAAGAAAAACACCTCTAGAGTCCAGAGTTGTCTTGCTTCACTCAAACATATTCACCCGGCGCCAACAAAGGGAAATCAATTAAATTATAAATGAGTTATTATTAGTCACACTTATTTCTTAATTTTTTTCATTTTTTATTGTATATTTAATAAAATCAAAACAAATGATATCAATAAATAAATATACATGACCACTTTGAAAAAAATTCTGTCAAAAAGTAAAACGAGTAAAAATAAATAATTGAAAGAAAAAATAAGTTAGCCTTGATATATAAAAACTAGATTTACCTCTTTTTTAATTTGAAAGTTATATTTAAATCGTCTCTAATTATGAAACATATCACACAAAAATTAATATTAAAAATTTTCCATTAATTTTATATTAAAATAACAATTTTCTATGATTAATGGTGTTATTAAAATAATTAATGTCAAGAATACTAATTATTTTATGAATTTACATTTCATCCACCATGGTGTAAATTAATTTTGCACCATCACTTGTTTTTGTATTGTTATATCATTAAAAAGTAATAAAACCCTCTTACGATTAAAATAATAATAATTATTATTATATTTTTAATTATGTATCACTTTTAAATTCATTAATAATGTAAAATAATTTACACTGATAGTGTAATAAATTTAAACCTTTGTTATACACGTTTTAAACTCTCATTTCCCTAAGAGCAAATCTAGTGCTTCTGCCAACAAAAAGGTATACCTGAAAGCAATATTTTTCACAACAACAATAATTTTATTATCATTTAATTTTATCAATAAGAAAAATCACATAAATATTTGAATTTTAATTAAAAAAATCTCATATCCTAAAAATAAATATGAAGAAATTGCATTCATACGTGAGAAGTTGACCTAACAAAGGTAACTCATACCCTAAAAATCTCAAAAATTCTTGTTCAAACCTAACAAATACAAAAATGAACAGCATATGTTTAACAAATAAGAAAAATTTATAAAAAAATAAAAAATTGTTGATAAGCCAAAAGATTTTAAGTTAAATATATTAAAGAAATTGAATAAAAAAAGTTGATTAATTAAAGAATCGTATTCTGACGTTCAACAACAATATTTATTTCCTTTGAACAAGACTAATTTTTTTCTTTGAATTTTAATACTTGCAATAAATAGAGAAAAATGATAAATTTGTTTTTTTTAATCAAATTGCATAATTTTTTTAATTTTGGAATAGTAGAATAATTAAATATATTTAATGCATAAATCTTGTTTTAATTTAATAAATGTTTAGGGATTAATCTATCTTGTTTCTAGCGGAATATACTTAAATAAAGTGTAAGATTTTAAAATAGAATGATATAATAATTTTTGTTTACATTAAAAAATATTAGTATTTTTGTTTTAAAGTTAATGACATACCCTGATATTCAAATAATGCACCCTATTTTTCTTCAAAACTATATATATATATATATATATATGCGGTATTTCATTTGTATTAAAACATTTCAAATCAAATGAAGGTTTTTTTAAACTCTTCAAAGTTTTCTTTTCTACCCACGTTCTTTTGCAGGTCCGAAGGCACACGATCTTACAGAGAAATCCAGTTACAGATATAAAAAGAAGTGGACAAGAAAGTGAGTAGAAGGGCATAGTAGTAGCAGCACTAGT
The DNA here is from genome assembly GCA_020226215.1 of Sindora glabra. Taxonomy (NCBI): domain Eukaryota; kingdom Viridiplantae; phylum Streptophyta; class Magnoliopsida; order Fabales; family Fabaceae; genus Sindora; species Sindora glabra. The sequence continues at coordinate 53,739,948 of CM035230.1, read as the reverse complement.
CTCTCATATTAGATAGGATTAATTTACCTGTTGCTCCCGAACTTGCTCAAATGCCAGAAGTGAATTGTTGGAGAGAATATCATTGATCATGATTCTCCTAAGCACCGACCATCGAGGACTGTGTGGAATCCAAAGTATGGAAGCAGCGTCGTATGTGACAACCCTAATAGCCTCAGTGACTGTGCGGCTATAGAAGGAAGCCTCCTCTAATTTGAGGACTTCAAAAGCCATTTCTGGGGATGAGACCACTATTGCAGGCTTCAGACCCATCTTCAGACTGCAGATGGGGCCATATTTCTTGGAAAGTTTAGACAAATCTTCATGAAAGCGTTTGGAGAACATAGCAAGATTGCCAACAATAGGCCACCCAATAGGGCCCGGAGGAGCATTCTCCCAGTTCTGACGCTTGAATTTGAAGATTGTAGGGATGAAATAAAAGGTTGCGATTGATGTGAGAAGTGAAATGGTAGTGACTAGAAAAGAGGAGGAGAAGTAGCTGAGCACAGCTGAGATGAGGGAAGAATCCATTGGTTTCTGAGTTTTCCTTGAACTAGGGAATGACTTGTTGAAAATGGGGTGTACTCTATTGTTTTTTATAATGAAATGGTCTTGAGGTCATATTTGTCTTTTCGCCGCTTCTTGCCAATCGATACCATTATTTTACAGAAAAATTACGTTTGATGCACTCTTTTTTTATGAATCAATCGTACATCACAATTTAATAGATAATGGAGATTATAAAATTGTAGATTCTATAAAAGAAAATAAATAAAAAGTAAATTGAGAAAAAAAATAATTTTGTCTTATTTTATATTATATAGGTGAGAGATAAAATCTTTAATAAAATATTTAATATTATTTGAATCAACAATTCTTCTGGACCCCTTCTAATACTTTTAGTAGTCCAAATGATATTTTTTTTATTAGTTTTGAGACTTACTTTTTAATTTTGTTCTTACTTTGGGGAAAAAAATTCTCTTCTCAAATACATGTGTATCAGAGAATTAAGTTAATGATAATAGTGCTATAATATAATATATGAATAATTTAGCATGAATAAACTCCAGAGAAAAAAAATTGGGAATGCGAAGAGAATCATCATACCATAAAGTTAATTCCAAAAAAATTTATATGAAGATTTTTAATTATAATTACACAACTTTCAAGTTATATCCTTTAATTTTTTTTTTAGTTTTTATGAGAATTTTCACACAATTTTTATAAGCACCTGCATCATATGTTTCTCTTACATTATAAGTTATCGATTAATATAAATATTTATTGTTTAAAAATATTTATCTAATAAAAAAATTTAATCATATTCTAATTTGAAAAATGTAATAACATACAATAAAAAATAATTATCGATTGACAGCAATTTAAATTTTGCTCCAATCAATAGTTGTGCTTTCAGAATATTATATATATAATTGTTTTCTTACGTTAAAAGTAGAAAATCCCTGTAAAGACAAACCATGGGACTCGTTAAAATGATTTTAAAGATAGATATTATCGATACTACACGCAATTTTAAAATAACGCATTTCAAGGTTACCTGCGTAAGTCTTCAACGTTCTCACTAATATATATATATATATTGGGAAGAAAAATACACTTTATTAGTTTGAGCTTCGCTTATGTATATCGCGTTATCAAACTCGAATATAAAAAACAGAATTGATTTAAAGGTTGTTTCTTGCAAAAAATGGCATAATTAAGGAAGCGAATATATATATATATTTGTGAATAAGAGGGGCTATATGCCCAAAAGAAAGAAACAAATTACTCTAATACTATTCTAGGGATAAAGACCCCAATTACATCATTAAGAAGAATAGGTTAAAGTTCAGCTGCTAGTTTAAAAACTGTCATCAAATCCATCCCAATTGAGTTGCTCTTAATTGCCTGTCAATCTATGCATTTATTGGCCTCTCTATATATATGATTTATTGTTATTGTTCAATCTCGGTGAATATATATGCACCATAACTAATTAATATATTTAATTTATCTAAATGTTACTAGTTAATTAATTCACATTTTAATATAGATTTTAAAATTAGTTTATTAATAGTGTAAATTATCTTTTACACTATTATTTAATTATATATTGTCATATTAATAAAAATTATTAAAAATATTTTACTATGATTAAAAATTTTCATTATTTTTACTTTTTAATGATGCATCTTTTTTTATTTATTGATAATGTAAAATTTTTATGCTATAAATCAAATTTAAACTCTTTTCAATATGATTGATTTTATGTATAATGTATATGTATACGATAGTTAAAAGTTCCCATTGGAAGCCGTCGATGTCTTTAGAGCTACTTAAAAATTTTACCTAGTTGAATTGACACTTTCACAAATCAAGAGATTTTAGTGCTCACTTTATGAATACTTTAACGAAAGAAGCAAATTTAGACCAATAATGTTATTTATGTTTAGCTACTTCAATTACGTCCTCCTCTTAAAAAAACTGAATTTTATTATGAATTTTATGTTCTTTACATATTTCTTATTAGAAAAATGAATTTTACTATGAATTTTATATTCTCCGTCAAAGGGAGTGTGAAAAACTCATTCAATTTTAACGTGGTTTTAAAATTGGAGAAGTTAATTCTTCGATGCACCACAATGATAAGAGAGAAGGGATTTGTATGGATACCGATCAAATTGTGATTTTTATGAAATTTTATTTATAAAATTTATAATATTTTATATAAAATTTATAATTTTTATAATAACATAAATTATGAAATTCTGTTTTTATATAAATTTTATAATTTTTTATAAAATTTAAAATATGAATAATGATGGTTACACTCTGAAAATTTTAAGAACTCTAAAAAAAGTTATAAGATGTCATAGAATGTTATAAAATTTTATGAGAAAAATTACGAATTTTAAACAAAATGGTAAGAATCGTTCTGATAATTCCTGTTTGAGAGAGCAACGAAGAATGACGCTTAAGAAAAATTCTCTAACTTATTAAGAACGAAAGAAATGTAGAAAAAATAAAAGACAAATTTTGAATCTCGCACTAAACTTCTATCTCTTTCACTTTCAAAGAAATAAAAAATAATTATTTAAGAAATTGATAAACTTTAGAATTCAGAATGGGCATGTAACCTTGACGAAGCAGTACCGAATTGGCCGGCAACTTGGCCTGTTGCTCATTAAATTTCGGACCTCCAACTAATCTTGTTTCAGTCATCCCCAAGCTACAGCCATGTTAGCAGCCGAAGTCTCCCTGCTTCAGTGCTTCTTAACTTTCATAGTCCACAATTAAAATATTATAATAATAGAAAATATTTTATTTTCTGTGTGGAAATTTTTATCTCTTACAAATATAGCATCGTATATTATTTTTCAAACATAAAGTATTATATAGCATTAAACTCCTTTACTGTACAACTAAGAAGGATGTTTTCTGATTCTTCAAATTTTTAGTAAGATAGAACCCTAATTTCTGAAATAATTCATGCAAATTTTAAAGATTATCTAATTAAGAATTAGCTGACACTCTTACATGTAATTTTTATTCAATCGACTTTATCTCTGGAATATATATATATATATATTCACATGCAACATTGAAATTCAAACCTTCTATATAAAGAGAGAATTATTAACCTCCACAATATTTAGATGAAAAAAATCATACTACTAATTTAATAATAATAAAATAATAAAGTATGTTATGATAAATTTATTATCAATATTAATTTTTTAATTTAATAAATATATTTATTGTAGAAATGAAAGAGAAATAATAAAGCTAATTTAAATGTTTTAAATTAATATTTATCCATAAAAATTATTTAAATGTCATTTATCCTTTCAAGTGAATTCTAAGGTGTCCCTAGGGGTTTAGTACTCGAGGAGATGTGGTAAAATACAGACCACTGGATAAGATTGCTAAGTCATTATCAAAATTTTTGTAATTTCATCTAGTGGCAAGTATTTTATCACACCATTCGAGTATCAAACCCCTAGAGACACTTTAGCAAGCACCATCATTTCATTATATTAAGTAGAAAGATTTTATTTTTGTTCAAATAAAAAGTTGAAGTGTATAACTTTTATATATTATTATTAATTAAAAATTATTAACTATACCTTAACCGTGTGATGACAAATATTATTCCCTCTCTCTCTCTCTATATATATTAACCATTAAATTGATTATCACTATTATTTTTTTAAAAAGAAAAGGAGAATAATTTTCTTCTCATTTTAACCAATCAATCCATTTAATGTTTAGGTTAGTCTATCACTATTATATATTTCAAACCTTGTCAAAATTAGTGAAATTTTCAAGTCAAAGCTGCTCTTAAGCCATTTCATAGCATATTGGCTGGCCGAGGATCCTTCATCTTTGCCAACCTTAATTAACAAATCAGTAAAATGGTTTTATTTCATAAATTTTTTGGTATTTTACAAATCATATTTGAATCCCAACTAATTGAATTGAGTAAATACTATTCTCTCTTCCTATATATATAATCACTATTAAATTGACTGTTACAATTATTTTATTAAAAAGAAAAAAGAATCATTTTCTTCTCATCCGATCCAATCAAACCATTTAATGTTTAGTTAAACTATCACTATAATATATTTCAAATCTTGTCAGAATTAGTGAATTTTTCAAGTTAAAGGTGCTCTGAAGCCATTTCATAACATATTGGCCGGCTGAGGATCCTTCATCTTCACCCACCTTAATTAACAAATAGTAAATTGGCTATTATTATTTTTTATCTGTGAACTTTTTATATTTAATAAATCATATTGGATTCTCAACTAATTTGAAGTTAAATTGAATTGAATTTCTTTCAAAGGATAAAACTTTTTTAATAATAATTTTTTCATTCACAAAATTTGAATTCAACACCTTGTTTAAAAGAGACACTATTTCAAATCTTGTCTCTACTCACTTCCATCCTGTTTATAAAAGTTGAATTGAAATGTAATTAAGTATTAAGTTATATACATGTATGACATTTCAACCCTGACTGTCCCAAGTTTTCCGATAAAGTAAAATATTCCAAGGGCCTCCGGGGATACCTGTTATAATATGGTCGGCAACATATACCATCTGTTAGTAAAACAATTTCTTTGTGGAATAGACATAAATATAATAACTGGAGTCTGGATCATATCAGAGGCAAAATTTCTAAGTATATGAAAATTGTTTAAAATAATTTTTAAATATCAAATTATTTACAATTTAAATTTAGTGTAACAATTAGAATTATAATTATTGCATATAACAATTCAAATAAACGATTTTTAGTATTTTTATGAGCCCCACATTAATTAAAAATTAAATAAAATTTTATGGTAGATTGAAGTTAACATGAGATCTATAAATATGTAGCGGGCCACTCATTTAAAATGTTAGATGTAATAAAAAATTATAATTACTACACTAGATCAAAATTTATAAATAATTTATTATTTAAAATTATCTTAAATAATTCTATGCAATATATATGTATAAAAAAATTTCTTCACCACAAGACGGTCGGTTATTTAGTAAATTGAAGATAAATGGATTTCAATTAATATTTTAATAAAATTGTATTAAGTAGTGTAACTAATAAAAAATGAGTGAAAATACAGGCGTTGAAATACATAAAATATTTCGGCCAGTGTATAAGAATAAAGGACATATAAGACAAATCTACGGGACGGAATCAGCCGAGGGGGGGTCTAACTTATTTACAGTTTAAACATGAGTTCAAAAATAAATTATAAGAGCTTGAATTTGATTCGAGTTTGAGTTATAATAAAAAATTTGAACCGTACTTGATTCGATCTGAAATAATAAAATTTGATGATCAATTTAATTAATTTGATAATAATAAAATATTTTATCAAATTATGAATGAGTTTTGTGCTCAATTTAGCTTAGTTCAGTAAATTAATTATTTTAATGTGAAATTTAATTTTGCAATAAATATAAAAATTTAGGCAAAAGAATATAAAAATTTAAAATATAAATTAATTAAAAATTAAATTAAAATTCTATTGATACTTATCAATTAATCAAAAATAAAATTATAATTCTATAAATATTAATATTAATACTTAATAAAAAAAGAGTAAATTATAGATATTTTTCTTTTATATATGAATAAGTTATTTGTAAATTAAATAAATTGAATAAAAATAAATTTTGCTCAATTTAATTTATTAAATGAATTATATTTTCTATTCAATTTTAATAAAAATGAGCCATAAATCGAACGCAAACAGGTTGGGCATCTCGAGTAGAGGAGAAGCTTAACTCAAGTGCCGTCCGGGCTAAAAAGACAATTGGACAAGTCATTATTGATCAAGGAATTGATTTCCAGTCCCTGGACCCATCTCACCTCAGAAGAGTTGCAACATCATCATCATCATCATCATATACAAAGTTTATGTGCAGCATGTGAAAAATCTCTAACTCTCAAAGTTAGGAGTGAAAACGAATGAAGGCGGATTGAATATTTGCATACACAAGCTTAAATTTGTTAAAATTAAATAAATTTGAAGTCAACCTAAATATTTTCAAACTCAAATAATTCGAATCCTAATTCAAATATGAGCATAAATAAATTTATATAAACTTATTCAAATAGTATATTCTTATTTTCAATTTCTTATAAAATTTGAAATATTTAAATTTAAGTTCAAGCTCCGAATGAAAATGAACCTAAGTAAATTTTTACAATCTAATTTTATTGAAACAATTTTTTATTTCACTTCAATCTAATTATATAAAATTTTATCTTTTGTAAATAAATCATATATTAAATTTATTATCTCATTTTATTTATTAATATAAATTTTTCTACAACTGTGAAACCTATCAAAACTATACAATCATCATATAAAACTCATAATTACATTTATTAAAAATTAACATATACTAAAAAATAAATTACTTTAATCAAAGCATTATACTTCTTTATGCATCATCAATAATTACCAATGATATTAAATTTTTATGTCTTATATTGTTTATATATGTTATAAAAATAATATAACAATGTATTTTTAAAGATATAATTATATAAACAGTTAAAAGAAAAAAACCCTGTAACTCTCTTATTTCGGCATCGTATTTTGTGTAACACTAGATTGTCATCGTATGATATTGTTGGTTGGATCATGATTTTGTTCGCTTTTGTTGTTTGTCAGCGAGCATGTAAAACAATCACAGTTTTATACAGAATTTATAATGAAACTTTATTATATTTGGTAGCTCAATATAAATATTTTATTTCCCCTAACCGTTTTCTAGCAGCAGCGGACAATAATATATTAAGAGGGGGAGAATTAGTATTTAAAAAAATTAAGAGTTATTTTAGTTTTTAAAAAAAATGCTTGCTTGAATTTCGAAAATTCTCCCAAGAAACAACCAGATATAAATTTGAAAAAAGTCAAACAAATAATATCTAAGGTAAGTAATAAATTATAAAAAGTAAAAAATAATATTTATATATAATGAATCGATTTTTCAAAGAAAACACCGTTTCTTTCAACTTACGCCACTCTCTCAAAAATAAATCCAACTTTGATAATCATATCATTACCAGCTAGTTTCACCAAACCCTTTGCCACGTTGCTGCCTACCCTTCCAACCAAAACAATCATTGAAAAGGACAAACGATGGAGCCAAAAACAAGAGAACAGGTCATTGCTGACGAAGAAATTGATTTCCAACTGTTGACGAAGAAACATGATTTTATACTAAACATGTAAAAATTTTCTAACTCACAAGCCTTTCTTCTTATTTGGATTTTCATTTTATTTTTAAATAAATTTTTTAAATGATATTTAATTTTAAATAAAAAATATTATTTTATTTTATTTTATTTATAATTTTTATTTTAATTACATTTATATTATAAAATTCATCATTTATAAGAAGTATTTCAGTAAAGTTCATTTCACTGAACTTAAAATACATGTTATATAAAAGAATTATCTTCTTTCTAACATTATATTTAATATAATACCATTAAAATATAACTTATAATTAAATTTCATGCATTTTTCAATACATTCTAAATAAAAAATTTATTTATAAATGAATTAAAATTATTATTTTTGATAAAGTTTTTAAACAGTAGAGTTTATTTGTGAATGAATTTGAATCATTTTTATGAAATGAAATTAATTCCAGAAATACATGTCAAACAAATCTTAAATTTGTAATGTATTTTTTTTCTGAAAAGTATATTAATTTTTATAAAAAAATGAATGGAAATTTTTTTATATTTTTGGTGAAGGAAAATATATAGATACCCACTCCTGAGAGTATCCGAGTGGGTACCCACTCCTAAGAGTAGCCGAGTAGGTGCCTTCGAAAAGCCCTTCATATATATATATATATATATATATATATATATATATATATATATATATATATATTGGTGCGAATAATTTCTACTAGTTTAATATTTAATATTCCAGTCAAACTGATTCCGCCAGATTTTTCCACTACTTTTACTGCATTTTTTATTCACACATATAATAATCAGGATTTGGCCGTATTTTGAATTTGGGGAATGCTATTCTTGTGCATTCATTATTTGCTCGTTCATTTCCTAAAGACGATAAAATTTACGATTTTGTAAATTTTGTTTACAAGATTAAAGTGTATGATACACTCTCAAGTATATTAAATATTTTTCTTTAAATTTAAAAAGTTAAAGTAGCAAATATATATATATTAGCAAGTATTATGAACAAGCGAAGCATAACTCAGATTTAGATAGATAATGCACCGCTACAAAATTATAAATAATTGTGAGGTATTTAAAGGATTACAGATTGATTTTATAATTAATGTGAAAAAGAAAAGATTACAACATCAAATTTTTATATTTTTTAACATTTTACGTCAATTTTTTTAACAAGTCAATTTTTTTTATAAATCATATTGATGTTTTTGTAAAAGAAAATTAACCTCTTTTCTTTTAAAACTATATATATATATATATATATATATATATATATATATATATATATATATATATATATATATATATATTACATTTCATATCAATCACTTTTAATAAAGAGTAGACATAAAATGTTTGCATAATATTTTTTTAATGTCAAATTTTTGCTTCTTTGTTAGAATATTTTTAATAAAAAATTAAATATATTTAATGTCCTACAAAAAAAAATATGTATTTTAAGTTAAAAATTTTGAAAGATTATAACTACATACTTAGTTATCCATTCGAAACAATTTTTTCTTACTTCATACAATTTTTCAAGATCTATCATTTTGCAAAAGGCTGAAAGCAATTTGCCCTTCCAAAATCACAAAAAAGACCTTTTTTATTTATTTTTTACTTTTTCTCTATCTATCATCATTGGTCAATTAGTTTCAAACTCTGTGTAACATTTTATTAAATACATAATTAGCGTCTAAAATTCAAATATAACCTTAAAAATTATACAAAGAAAAAATATCTTAAAAAATTATGTAAGACATGAAAAGAATGTAAAATGTGTAGATCTAACAAATAAAAACAGAAAAGATAGCACTTATATTTTAAATCAGTGGCCTATGATTGAGTTAGTAAGCTAAGAAAGAGTAAATTTGCTTTTAAAAACTTTTTGTAATAATATTGAAAATTAATTTTCTTAAAATTTCTTTCAAATGAAAATGCCATGAATATTGTTTCAAAAATCCATTTAAATTTAAACTGTGTAATTAAAATCAAAATCTTGAAAATGTATTAGATTTAAAATATTTAAACAAACAAAACTCAAGAGCATAAAAGTGTTAGGAAGGAAAAAAACCATAAATGAATTTTTGTAGAGGATTGATAGTTTAAAAGGAATGTCTTTTAAGTTTATTCCTTTATTCTCAAATTTCTAAGTATCACTTGAGGTATTTCAATAGTTGTAAATAAGTTGCACCACTTATCCTCATAACCTTTTTCCTTTTTTATTAATTATACTTATTCTTCTCACAAGAACCCTTTTCCAAGCTAAATCTCAAGGCTTAATACAAACTATCAAAATCTTCCCAAAGAAAAAAAAGACTCTCTTTCTCTCAATATCTAGCTTTAAGAAACAAGAAACAATTTATCACAATCTCATTAGGAAACTTTACAATATTTACTCAAACACTTTTAAGTGTAGATTTGCAAGTTTAGGCATACTATAATTAAAGAGAGCTTTTTGAACTTTGATGAGAACAAGAGATTTAGAAAAATGATATATGCAAATTAAGGTCACTAGTTTTAAAAGTTGAAGCCTATTTATAGATGAAAGCTACTTGATCTCTAAGTATTATTAGTCCTAAGTTGTTTTGGCTTATCCCGCAAGCTTGTCTTAATAAGTGTGTCAAGGAAAATCTAGCTTAAACACTTTTTTCTCTCTTTAGTGTTCTATCTAAAAGAGCAAGCTATTTGTTTTTTTGCCAAATCAAATTAATCAATAAAAATTCACTACCAATTCCAAATCATGAACCTCAAAATTGAATCAAGATTATATCAAATTAACATTTAAACTAACCAACTCATGTAAATCAAAAAAGATAGATGAAGAAAAAGAGAAATTAATTACAAATATCACTATATGGTTCAAGATCCCATAATCCAAGAGGACAAGAGCCTTAAAATTCCTTGAATTAACTTAAAGGTAATTAGCCTTCCATTGAAAAGAGAAAACACAATAAAATTTTAGAGAGTTCACAAAATAGATTGTCTATTTTCGTTCTGATTTACCCCTTAAATATTGACAAATTTTAAGGCATAATTAAGATTGGGCCTTAACTACAAACTTTTAGCTTAGTGTCTTAAGAATATACTCTCAAAATTTTACCCAATTCAACATTCCTAGCTCAAGTTATAACTACAATACTACAGATAGCTCAATCCAGTCCAAGTTGACATAATCAGCCATTAGTCTATCTTCTTTAGCCTTTAAAACGACTTGGTTTCTTCAAAAAGGCTTCATGAATGATGAGGTATGGATATTAGGGAATAATTGGACTTGTTCTTGCATCAATTGGATACTTGGAGCTCCATATATGAATTAATCATTGCAACAGAGTCAGGTCTAGATTAGAACAACAACATTAGCTAACTTTGTGCTTACTTTTGACCTCCAAGATGGTAGAATTGGGCTTTTGAACAAACTAGAAAGTTATAGGAAGTTTTATTAGCTTTCCAACAGTGCTAGGATCATCCAAATTTGACATTTGGAGCTCAAGTTATGATAAAAAAATTGAAATAGTACTAAAAAATTCAGCATTAAGCCCAAAATTGAATCAAGTTCAAATTAATGCAATTAGTCTCAAATCAATATAGAATTAATTCAATTAAGTTTCATCTTATCCTAAGAGGCTTAAATGTAAGGAAAAATATTAATAAAATATAATTCACATCACTCCTTAGAAGCCAATAATGATGACCAACATAAGCAATTTTTCCCCTAACTCGAATTGATAGAGTGTTGTCATTGCACATAGGACATGCTTTATAACCTTGTCTGCTCCCCCCGGATAGACTACTTCGAGTGAGAAAATCACTTACAATCCATAACAAAGCAGCTCGCATGTTAAAAATAGTATTTGTATTAGTATTTCGAGTCTCAACCCCTTCTCTCAAAGATGCCCCAACTCTTTTACAATCGATCTTAGGAAACATATCCATATCCTTGCTTAGTGACTAAGGCTCGTGTATTAATAGAGTCAACATTAAGAAGGACTGATTCATGCATATCCATGATAGCAAGTTATAGGTATTCATGACCATTGGCCACATGTTATACAACAAATTTCTATCGCTAAAAGGATTAAATTCATTTATACTTAAGCCCAGCCTAACATTTCATAGGTCGACAGAAAAATCGAGATACTTCCTATTGAATTCCCGTCAAGCTTCCCCATCAATAGGATGTTGCATTACCTCATCCTCCATTAACCTACCAGTATGATACCATATCATATTCTTTGTAATATGTCTCGACCCATACAGTCGCTTAAGCTGAGGAGTCATTGGAAAGTGCCGCAACACTTTCTATGGCACCTTTTTTCTTTTCACATTTTTGTCCACCCTTCGAATCTCCTCACAGATTGGACAATTATCTTTCAAGAAATCTTTTTTCTAGAAAAGTGCATAGTCATGCTTATACACATGAATTGACTCATACCCTAACCCTAACTTATTGAGCCATTTCTTTGCACTGTAATATGATTTAGGCAATTTATTAACTATCAAAAACACCCTTTTCAATAACTTTAAGAAAGCATTAAATGACTTATTAGTCCATTTATGCAGCACCTTCAAGTGCATGAGTTTCACTAGAAAGTTTAAGGCTGAGAATGATGTGTATCCCAGATACAATTCTGTTTCTATTTGTGCAAATAAATCATCACAACTTCTATAATCCGCTTCACCACCCACTCATTTAGGTTTTTCATTATTATTATGATCTCTTTGCAAATTATTTCTTCAACTACATGAGGGTTAAGGAAATTATGTATAATATCTACCATTTCATCCCCTATCAACAGAAGATATCTTTCTTGTTCCACTGAAAGTTGAAACATCCACTTCACCATAATGTACCCAATTTGTGTACAATGGGTAAAACTTATTATTTATAATATGTGCCTCCAATGTTTTCAAATTTTAAAATAATAGATTCACGCACTTCTTACATAGACGCCTCACCAAGCCTTTTTTATTAACGAAGTTTCTAACTCTATCAACAAATGCCATCGCACTATTCCAATACTCATCCGACAAATGATTTCACAAATGGATCCAACTTTTATCTATAGACATCATACCACTAAATAGGGAACAAACTACTTTTTATGGAATCAACTGATAGGATCAACCTTTGTTATGTGACCTAAATCTATCGTATCACTCCAATTCCAAAAGGTAAGAACCTATCTTATTTGAGATATTTTAGTAGTTATCAATTTATCCATGCTTATCATTTATACGATGCAGAAATTTTAGTAGCATCCCCCATAGTTCTCCAAGTGTGTAAACTATATGTCGGTATAGTTCACACTTGGAGAATAAATAAGATGCCAAAAAATTTCTAAAATGTCAAACAAAAGCCAAATAAATTATCAATGATAACTATAGGAAATATCCTAAATTGTCTAACTTTATAAGACAATTCAAGGGTTAGTTCATGCATGGAGATCAACCAACCCTTAAACGAGTCTAAGCTTGCCATGCAGATGTAAATTAAATTATATTTAAAATTATTGTAAATATATATTTACAATAATTTTCAACTTACATTACAACATTTTATGAGTACTATTATTATGGAGTGTTATTATCTGCATGATTAAGTATTTTAATATCCATAAAATTTTCCATTGTTTAACGATTTGGAATCATGATTTCAATTTTCTAACCTATTCTACCATATTCATAAGGAGTATAGTTCAACTCCTCTACCCTGACATATATTTTATAGGTACTAAACTCTTTTGACTTGACGTATATTTTATGTGTACAGGTGTGTTTTCAAGCGCTCAAAGTTTTTAATTTTCTATTAGTATACAGTTGTCAAATTCATCTGGATTGTATTTTGTATGAGAATACTTATTAACGTAAAAATTGAAATCCTCATGATCTTTTAAGATGCCTACTCATATGTAATCTTATTATTACTACACTTCAATTTTGTGAAAATATGCTTCCCTATGTAATCTTATTACTATAGCTCTATGTGTAACTTTCTTGTAAATGTTTTATAGTTTTATCATTTACAAAATATCTAATTTTATTGTTCAATAAACAAGAATTCAAATTTCAATTTTTTAATATTATTTATTAATATATTCACATAAGACATTTGTATGTATTTTTATATCAAATATTTAATATTTTTTATTCATATTTATAATATAACATTACCAAATAGGTTTCATTTTATAAAAATTACATATCATTATGGGAAATTTTTTTTATCAATATTAAGTACATATTAATATTATGCATAATAAAAAAGTTAGATATTGTATAAGTTCATATATAGAATTAAAAATTATATGAAAATTACGACAAAACTCATGTAAATTATTATTGAATGGTTTTTATTTTTAACACATTTCCAATGTAGACATTGAATATATGGAAATTTTTTACAAAGAAATATTTTTTATAGAGAAATATTTTTTTGATTTTTAATTTTATAAAGAAAATTACAATAAAACTCATGCAAAACTCATGCAACAATTCATCTTCGTTATTTTTTTAATTCTGTAATTGAATTTTTCACAAAGAAATATTTACTGACCATTACATAACAATTATTATTTTGTGATTGAATTATCTTTTTTATCATTGTACATTATTATGAAATTTGTATGAATTGTGATCCTTGTTAAATTGTTTAATCATATGAAATCGTTTCAGATTATAAGAAATTTTTAGGACATATCTTCTTTTATTTAATATAATTTTTTTTCAATAATTATATCATTTCCATCAAATATATTTATAACATTTACTTACTTTATTTTACGTTTTCATCAAAATATGTTTGCAAGCTTATGTTGAAAAAATTTATTTATGTGCTTAAAGGATTATTTTCATATCATTTCTTTTTTTCAATGCATTTATATAAGTATTATAATTCCATACATTACTATTTTTCCATAAAATTATAAGGTTCCATATTTCGAAACTATGTCCTAAGTTGAATAATCTACACACATGTATTTACTTAATTGAATAATCAATGCACATTCAAATTATTCAAAAAGATAATTACACCTAAGAATATAATAATAACATAATTTATATTTGAAAATTGTACATAAAAATTAAATTATGCAAGCATATTTAACACTTATATCATATAAATTCAATCAACTTTAATTTCATGCAAAAAATGCCATACCAATAGAATAAATTAAATAATTAAATATTATTGCAAGAAAATAAACTCATATCATATTACTTATACCATAAACTACATAATCCAACAAAATTTTATAAAGTTTTACACATGCCTCACAGGAATAAATTTACTGATCAAATATCTTTTAATCGAACACAAATGATAACAAACAACAATAATATCTAAAAAATCAGAATAGTATATTATGTAAATAAATAATAATACTATACTATTAAAAATATGAATAAAAATACTAAAATATAAAAGAAAAGAGAGAACATACCTCTTAAACTCTTTGGCTTCCCACCTTATCGTGCATAAATGAGAATAGGAGCACGCATGGTGATTATTTATAGATACACCCTTCAGCGACGATAAATTTCTTGATCATCGCTGAAGGGTTGTTGTTAAAGATAAGCACCTTTCAATGACAATAGTGTCGTCGCTAATAGGTTGGCACTGGAATTTGTGTCAGCCTTTCAGCGACAACATTATCATCATTGAAGAGTGTACCTTTTTAGTGACAATAATGTCGTTGCTGAAGGTTTTGCACCTTTTGCGATGACAAAATTCATCATTGAAATATTTTATTTCCTGCCCTCGCCAAAAATTTTTGATACCATTTTTTTACTAATGACTTTGTTATTGCTAAAAGTTTATGAGGTGACTAGCAATAATCGAGTGATTGTCATTACTACAAACATCACCAATATTGAGCCTTTTTGTTATAGTATGTAGCTAATTACAAGAGAATGCTAGATCAAGCAAGGAAAGGCCTACTAAAGAAGCTTATGTATATGCTTAAGTGCATTTTTTAGGACCTTAAATAGAATTGAGGTAAAGGTGCTAACTTCAAGAGAAAGTAAGTGATTAACCAAAAGAAAAGACATTTACTATTGAAAGGAGCTTACACACTAATAGTTCTATTTCTATATCAGAGTATAAAAGAAAGATAGTGAGTTTTACTTTTAGTTTAAAGTTAGTTTTTTTCCTTATTTCATTAATTTTATGACTTAATTTTATATCTATACATAAATTTTTACACAACTAGCCTTGGTCAAATGACTACTAATTTGGAGGTTTTACAACACACTCACACTTATCACTTTAAAGGACACCTAAGAGTTTGTAAAAGAAAGAGTAAAAAGGACTTGAGGAAGATTTAATTTTTATTTCTAGTATGCATTACATTTTATGTTTTAATATATCATAAGTGTTTAACTTTCAAATTTAATTTTGTAGGGTAAGTAGTCTATGATAACAAAGGTGCAATCTTCTTAGGTATTAGTTGAGAGTGGTAATAGTAGCTCTACACATGTTATCAAGACCTAACTGTGAATGAAGGTAGTTAGTGGTTAAAAAAATAAAAAATAAAATCACATTTATGGCATAGGATTATATATGCGTAAAGTTACAAGACTATCATCCATCATGGCTAGTTCGTCCTCATAGCCATAGCTGTAGGAGTTGCAAAGCATCATCAAGTAGCAGCATGCAAAGCTCAAGGTGATAAAAGAGAGAATGATAGCTTAAGAGTAGTGACTTGCTTCTCAACAGTTAATGATTGAGTATATGTTGGAGATAGTTGCCATTGTTTCCTAAAAGCAATTGTCACCAGTTAACTAGGGAGGTAAGCACTATAAGGACGATTAGTAGTGAAATGTTGAGATGTAACGTCCTATTATTTTCATGTTTATTTGTATATACATTGGACATGATTTTTTGGTTTATTGGATTTTGTCAATTTTATTTTTTTTATGTTTCGCAAATGAAACGTTCATATTTAATTTTATGAAATATGATTCAAATATTAGATTTTGATAAGGTTTAAGTTTTATGAAATTTGATTATTATAGGGCATTTTCTATTTAACTTGGTATACAAATAGACAACATATTAACAAATATATTCCAAATTAGCAATTTTTTATGATGATACCATTAATTTTCCAAAAATTACCTAATTTAGCAATGAAAAATTTCAATGTTACTTCATAGTTTAGTGATGGATGTAGCAACTTTTTTTCGTCATTAAAGCATCATCTAGTGATAAAATTCTATTAGTTAATATAAAGTTAGCAATAGACAAAAGCATTACTAATTCCATTTGTCGGTTGTTTTATTCATTATTGGCTCATTACATTAGCAATAAAAGTAGAGATGGATAACATAAATTTGTTACAAATTGAATTACTAACATAGTGCTTAGTTATGCCTTTTTATCCATTCCCATAGCCATTATTTTTAGTGATAGAATTTTTCTTATTAACAAAGGATTTTTTTATTAATAATTAATTTTTTTAGCTGTGTAAAAGTAACTATTAGATAAAATCAATAAATTTTTGCTTTATTTAATATATAGTTTTAACAAATTAAATAAAAATATAATTTTCAATATAAATTTATTCAATTAATTACTAAAGTGATATTTATAAATACAATTTTATGTATTTATTTTTTAAGGGATCAAACTAGTAATTTTTTCAAAATAAAATGCATATACTATTAAAAAGATTTCAAAACTTTAAATCTTGTAATAAAAAATGACATAAGTTTTGCCAAGGTTTTAGTGGAGAAAAGGGAAACTTTGGTAGAAAAGACTAATTTGATAGCTTGGAATACGAAGAATATAAATAATCCTCTAGAAGATTTCATAAGAAATGAATGAGGGCCAAAGAGATATGATGATATTACTGTAGTGGAGGAAGACAATGTTAATAATGGGAAAGTCAAATCCTATACGGATTGTTTTCTTGGTGAAGAACAAATAAAGAAATTGAATAAAAGTGAAAATGAATCTAATAGTATGGATAGGCTCACCAAAGATAAGGAGATGGATAATTTTAATGGCTTTAATATGATTAAGGAGATGAATAAGGGCAAACCTTGTCTTGCATTTATCATATCACAGAAAAAGAAGAAGAGAATAAGCAAGCTATGGAATAAAACCTTAATCATTAAACTTTTAAGTAAGGAGATTAGTTTTAAAGTACTTGAATAGAAATTACATCAATTCTAGATAAAGGATAGGGTAATTGATTCAATGCTTTTTTAGATTATAAGTTCATTCTTATAGGCGACCTTTGGCTAATCTATGATCATTATTTGTCAATTAAGAAGTAAGATCTATATTTTAATATGAAAGAATCCATTATCTCGTGGTTAGTTGTATGGATCCGAGTACTAGGTCCTCTTATACAACTACATGATAAGAAGTCTTTAACTTATTTAGGGAACAAGGTTAGAAAAACCATTGAGGTAGATGGTACTACGATTGACTAGGCTTGTAGGAAGTATGCTAGGGTTTGCATTGAGATTGATTTAAAGGAAAAATTACTTGCTAATTTTACAATCAAGGGTAAGTATTATTATATCAAGTATCAGAGCATGCATATGATTTTCTTCCTTTGTAGAGTATATAGTCATCATGTTGATCATCACCTAATGAAGTATATGGAAGCAAAAAGAGAGAGATTGAAAAATATAAGACAAAAAAAGAAGAGGATTGGTGATGGGGCTAGGATTGAAACAAAGACTATTTATAGGGAATGGATACAAGCCTAAAAGAAAAGGAAGCTGCATAATATGAAAAGTATAGGTGGATAAGGTAATAGCAAGGCTAAAACTAAAGCCATAAAAGGCTAGTATAGCTCTAGTCTTGATGTGCTAAGTCCAGATAGAGAGATGATTTATGACAAGCAAGTGTCGAATGTTAAGCTTGATAACGTTGATAATCTATAAAATAGGATAAGGGAAAGGGATAAAAACCATAATGTTTGAGTGAAAATAGTAAAAGAAGTTAAAAAAGGTTTGATTAAAGCTAAAATGAGCAAGCAAAAAAGGTAGTCCTTGCCAAAATGGAAGGACTATGTCAGGAGCCAATAACTCTCTAGCTAAAATCATGTAGTGCATGCTGGCTATTCTTGGCAAACATGCTAGCCTTTCCACTTAAAACTTTCTTTTGGCAGACTTAGCAAAAAAATGGAATATTGAATAATTATCGCCTATATAATAAATCTCATGTACAATATGTCCACAAGCCAATATCATATGTCATTGAAGCACTTATTCATACTAAACTGTAAGATGCTTCCATACATGAAGCCTTCAAGTAGTATGGGCTAAAATGGACAATTGAATAAGGAGAGAAACACTCCATTCACTTAGTTTATGCCTCATTCCTTAGTTTTGATTATGTAGAGGGATAGCCACAAGCTAACATATTCTTATCCTTAACTTAATATCCAAGTGTCCCACCAATCCTTTAGCACACTCTACCTTTTAAAGAGCATTTTGAATAATTATATGGAGTTGAAATATTTTTTTCTAAACTATCATAAGCCCTTTTTGCCATGCTCCAAGTGTTTGATTCACTTGAAAAATAATCGACACGAAGATAAAAATATAATAATCACAAATATAGGCTTCTTGAATTCCTCTAAATTCTCGAACCATCCAAAATGATCAAAATATCCCCAAACTTAGAAAAATTAGGAAAAATAGTACACTAGCCAGATTGATCCTAAATTTCAGCCACAGGACCAACACAACATGCTAGATTTTTCCACCATGTTTCATATCAATCCAAGCATGTTTACCTATCAAACTATCATATTTACTAGCTTGTGAAAATCTCCCCCACTTCAAATGTCAATACCTTCATTAATTCCTCAATTAGACATGACTCCATAAAGAATCTACTTATGCTCTTAAAATTTCATAATAGTCTTTAGCCTGCTCCTTTAAGTTACTCCCTCGATTAACTTAAATTTTGTCTCCTTAAGTGTTATAAATGTTTCCCTCCATCTCAAATTTAGGTTGCTGCCTCCACAACATCAGTATTCTTTTAGCAAAATACATCTTCCATGAATTTCTCAAAGGGTTACCTTTATAGTCTCCTTTCAAAGTGTCTTGACACTTTCTAGTACCACTTGCCTACAAGCTATCTTGAACTTATTACCTCCATAACTTACTTGACGTGTAGTTGTCTTTGCAATTATGTGCTCATTGCCTTTGCAGCTTGCATGGATGCCATCTTCACAGTGATAAAAGTGCATGCCAACATTATGGCTTGTGTACAAAGCTTGGCATTTTGAATTACCTACTAAAAGGTGTCTTGTACCTAGTGTCCCATAACCACTAGTACAATAGATAAGACTTACGCTTGATCTACATAAGAGGCCCTATAACCTTTCTTTTAAGTGATTCAATCAATTATTACACTTCACAATGCCACTTTTACACTTAATTAGATCCTTTGATCCTTTTTGAATTGCTACCCTCTGACATCTCATTAGTCACTATAGCCTATTCTTGGAGTTAATGCATTCTAGCATTATGGTCCTCACGACCCATCCTTTGTATATGTCCTCTGACTACTTCTTGAGCACATCGGGGTTAAGCATAAAGCATCCTCCGCTCTAGCTCAAGTTACACTTTGCATGTGCACGAGCAAATATGAACTTAATGTTATGAAGTCTTCTTGACTAAGTAACTATGTAATGCTAGTCTGCTACCCTCATCTAAGTCATTGTTACGATTCCACTAATCAATTATGTAACCTAGCCTACTACATTGAAGAATTATGTGGGAGATTGCACATTCTTTATTAACCCATAGATTATGCACATAGCATCGATTCCTTTGAATCTTTGCTTAGCCTTCCGACTATGCTCCTCTAAGTAACTTAAATGATCCTTCCAGACCATATCGTAATGATTTGGACTACTTCCTTTAAAGCAATACTCTTTGCCCCTTTGGAAATGATCCCTTTAGACCTCTTTAACATGATTTTAGACCACTTCCTCAAGAAAGATTTTCTTATACCCTTTAACTATAGTCACACACTCTTGCACAATGAATGGTTTCATTAATCCCTCAAGCAAAGGTCAAGTCCTCTAGCAAGACTGAGGCTACTCCCATTGGATAAGCCATCAATTCTTTTATTCCTCTAGATGGTGATTTATATCCCTCAATGTTACTATAATGAATGAACATATAATCAATGTCCCGTACATCCAAGCAAGGAAGATAGCCCTTTTGCATAAATGCTTAGGCCCGATGTATCAATCCATGATCACTTAATTATATCATTCTACTATACACTAGCTTTTCGGGATGATCTAATCTCCCACACCTTCTGGTCAAGTCTTTGACAACGACATTACCGAGTTTGTGAGAATGATAATTTTGTACATCCATCGTATAGCATTGGACAAGATGCATCAAAATTATTTATGCCTACCTAATGTTGGCCCTCTGGTGCAAACCAAGCTCTAATACCATTTATTATGAGTCGGTAGCTTTCTAATCGAAACCATATAGTGCATGTTGGCCACTCTTAGTGAACATGCTAGCTTTCCTACTTAAGACCCTTTTTTAGCACACTTGGTCAAGATAATTGGACATCAAAGAATTATTGCTTATATAATAAATCCCATATACAACATGTCTATAAGCCAATATCATATGTTTTCAAAGCACTTGTGCATACTAGACCGCAAGATCCTTCCATACATGAAGCTTTTGGGGAGTATAGGCTTAAAGGGACAATTGAATAAGGCGAGGGGCACTCCATTTGCTTAGTTTATACCTTATTCCATAGTTTTAAGTGTGTAAGGAGATAACCACAAGCTAACATACTTTCATCTCTAACTTAGTATCCAGGCGCCCTACTATGCTCTTAGTATGCTCCAACCCCTTACAGAGTATTTTGAACAAAAGGCCTTCTGTCATGAGTTAACATAATTTTGGAAATTTCATAAGCCTTTTTTATCATGCTCTAGGTGTCCAGTTCACTTAAAAACCAATCAATACAAAAAGAAAAATGTGAGGATCATAAATATAGGCTTCTCGAACTCCTCCGAATTCTTGAACTATTTAAAATGATCAAAATACTCCTAAATTTGGGAAAATGGGGAAAATAGTACACTAGTTGAATTGATCCTAAATTTCAGCTATAGGACCACCATAAGATGCTAGATATTTTCACTAAGTTTCGTCTTAATTCGAGCATGTTTGCCTATTGAATTGTCACAACTACCAACTTGTGACAATTAGGAGAATGTTACCTTGACTGCAATGGAGATAGAAAAAACCCCACAAATATAAAGCAACATGATGATGCAAATGGTTCCATTTGCAAGAGTCCATGTACAAATATAAAGCCAATTCATGCACGCATCATAGTTATCCTTAGTTTTAGAGACATAAGAAAAGCTATTTGTTATTATGGGAGTGCAGATGCATGATAGAAGTGTGTTGAAATTAGCTTCTAAGATAGGTATCAAGGCTTAACCTCCTGACATGGAAAGGGGTCAACTAAGAAGTACCCAATGAAGTGCCAATGCAGTAATTAGACCACACCATTAGATCGGTTTGTATGGAATTTTTAGTTTTGTCTCATATTTTTTTTCATTTTTATTTTATGATGATGAAAAAAAATTAATAGTATGGTACTATAGAGGTGCTAGACATATTGATTTCATGTCTCATGTGCAAATGGATTTAGAAGGAAATTTTCTTGATATTTTCATTCTTTTAAGAACCAAAATTAATATTAATAAAGATAAAGATATTCCAAAAGGAGTGGGTTTTGATTCTTATGATTTAGTACTAGGTAATGGGTATTTGGGAGGGATATAGTTTGGTTGGAGAAGACAATCAATTACCATTGAAATTATCTATGAAAATTTTCAATTCATCCACCTCAAAATTAAAGAATCTTATAAAGGTGACTAATTATTTAAAGTAATTTATGCAAACCTAACATATGAAATGAAGATAGAGATCTAGCATCAATTAAAGGCAATTTCAAATCAAATGTAAGAAGCATAGATGGTAGGTGGGGGCTTTAACGATATTCAGGATTCTTATTAGAAAAGCATGGAACTCCATTTAATTAGCAAAGAGTCAAGATCTTTAATGGCAAAATTCAAGAGTGTAATTTTTTAGAGATGGAGACAAGAGTGGGTTGATTCACATGGAAAGGTCCTTCAATTAGAAATTATGATCCTCTTCTAGAAAAGCTTGATTGAACTATATGTAATTAAGTTTAGAAAATTCATTTCTTAGAAGCTTATGAGGAAATTTTGCCAAAGGGGTTTTCAAACCATCACCTAGTCATGATTAATGTTCATGGAAGGGCAAGGGAATCTCTTATTAGACCATTCAGATTTGAAGTTATTTGGTTAACTTAAGATAATTTTAGAGACTTTTTATCTTTAAATTAGAGAATAGATGTTAACACTCCTCTTGCTCTAATTGAATTCACTCTGGCAATTATGGAGTGGAATAAGAAAGTTTTTAGGCATATATAAAGAGGAAGAGAGAATTGCTAGCTAGAATAGCCAATATACAAAAAACCTAAGTAAGAAATCAAAATAAATATCTTATACTATTTGAAAAAGAACTACATGCTGATCTAATGAAAACTTTGAAATAAGAGGATATTTTGTAGCAAAAAAAAAAATCTCATTTGGAATGGTTAGATAAAGGTGATAGAAGTACAAAGTATTACCATACCAAGACAATTAAAAGATGACACAAAAATAGAATAACAATG
The DNA here is from genome assembly GCA_020226215.1 of Sindora glabra. Taxonomy (NCBI): domain Eukaryota; kingdom Viridiplantae; phylum Streptophyta; class Magnoliopsida; order Fabales; family Fabaceae; genus Sindora; species Sindora glabra. The sequence goes on along the minus strand of CM035230.1, from coordinate 53,716,483 downwards.
TTGAGGAATGCAAAAGTGTTAGGTTTCGGATCATGGACGCAGCGGAAATTTAAAATTTTTTATCTGAATCCTACCAATGATCCATGCAAAAGGGTATAAATCAATGATAGGGTTTTACCTTTTATGTATTCGTGATCTTTCTGAACAAAACTTTGAGAGATCGAGATGAATCATGAATCAAACACTGGCCAAAAGATACAACGTCTTTACGGTATTCACATGAAGTGAACAATGACTTCTTACCCTCCATGAATCTGCTAGGATACGTCTCTCACTAGGATTAGGATTAGTGCATTTTCTTGAGTGATTTTAGGGTTTAATAGCAGCTAATTTGTGTCTCAAAAGTGCTACCTTCAAGTTCCTTTTATAAAACTAAGGCATACCACATTCCTACTCCTTCTAGGATAATGCTTCCAAAATTCTAATCTCACTTAACAACTATCACCTTATCCTTATCATAGAGAGAGTGAGGAGAGATAAGACTTATCCATTAATTATCTAATATTAGATAATAACATAATTATCTAATATTAAAATGGCATATAGTTATCTTATATTAGAAATAATATTATCTCATAATATAATTATCTAATATCTAATAACATAATTATCTGATATTACTTTAATATCAAATAATCACATAATATACCATATATTACATGAAAATATATTATTATTTTAATAATATTTATATGCATGAAAATAAGCCCAATTAATTGAATTTTAGTCTAACTAAAGCCTAATTAGTTACTATCTTATTCCTACTCCTTTTGTGTGACCTTATAAGTTCTTACTACGTTGGTAATAGCCGACTTGTGGGCCATAGATAGTAAACGGTATCTAGCAATACATCATTGCCACCCAAGTAGTAAAAATATTTGTGACTCAATATTCACTTAATGTATGAACAACACTTTGCAACATAGTCCTTTTTGTAATGATATCCAAATCGAACTTGAGACATGGAATGTGTCATCCTCGTTGATGTTCAATTTATGTTTCTTAATACCGAGTAGACTAACTTAAATAAATGATCAATATATCATATTGATCCATTTGAGCATGACCATGCATTTCTTAATCTCACTTAATCAAGGGGCCCAAGGATATCACTCATATTATGTAATAGAAACAAAATTCCCATCTACATTACTTACATCCCTCTATATGATTCATAACACACCCAATCAACGTCCTATAACACATCCCGATTAAAGGTGATACAAGACAATATCAAAGTGTGTCACTCCTCATGTAAGAAATCGTAATGACTTCATGTCAAAGGACTACGTGCATTGTGGTCACATGAGAATAACTAATAATATATGATAATTCATGTAGTTTTCTCATTGCGGGCTAGTCCAGTACATCTGTTCATTAACAATGTACTCATATATTGACTTGATATCACATATCCATAATTCATAATCATCAGTCACTATACATGGCTAGTCTCGATGTATTATTACTATCTCTTTTGCAATAATATTTGACTAAGGGTATTTTAGGAATAGTAAAATTATTCCAAAGAAAATTATTATAGTAAGTTATAAATTGTGTAGATATATAAAAAAATAAAAATAAAATATAATAATTGCATTGCTTGAAATAAAACATAATACATTATGCATTATTACAATCATCTTTATGATTGACTCCTAGGACATACACCAACAAAAAGATCATTGGGTTAAAAGATTTGATGATTTATTAATGATAACTAGAGAGTTTTATTGAGGTTTGTTCAATCAAGAAGATTTGACTCATCTGACATTTTCATTAAATTTAAAGTTTCCTACTATTATAGATGAGCTAGATGTTAAGCTAGCTTCCTTGATTTCTAATGAAGAAATTAAATAAGCAAATTTCTCAATTAGTCACACTAAAGCTCTAAGAGAGGATGGATTTCCTACTTTATTTTATCAAAGCAATTGTAATGTGGTAGGAAAAAGTGTTTGCAGATTTATTAAGAAAATCTTTCAAGAGAGAGATCTTACAAACATCAATAAGACATTGGTGTGTTCAATTCTAAAAATTAATAAGCTTAAATTTATAAATTAGTTCTAGCCTATTTCCTTATGTAATGTTATATGTAAAGGAGTGATGAAGTTGATTGTAAATCATTTGAAGCCTTTGTTGGCAAAGCTAATGTCTTTGTTTCAGGAAAGTTTTGTACCAAGATGTTTGACTCAAGACAATATTGTTATTGATCAAGAGATTATTCACTTTATGAGAAAAATGTGGAGCAAAAAAAGATTTGTTGCTACAAAAGTTGATATAAAGAAAGCATACAATCATCTCAACTAGGAATTAATAAAAGAAGTCTCGATGGAAATTGGATTAAACTTTGAGTTGGTGGATTTGATTATAAAGTGTATTACTTCAACTTCTCTTAATGTCTTATAGAACAAAAACAAAACATAAGAGTTCAAGCCCCCTTGTGGAGTCAAGCAAGTTGATCCCTTGTCTCCTTGTATTTTTGTGTTATGTATGGATAAAGTGTTTCACATCATATATGATGCTATTGAGAAAAAAAGATTGAGTGCCTATAAAGGTTGGTTGCGCTAGTCTAGTTATTTCCTACTTGATATTCGCTGATGATTTGTTACTTTTTGAAGAAACTTCAAAGAAATAGATTGATATAATTCTAAATTTTTTAAACATGTTTTACAAGATATCAAGCTAGAAAATTAATCATACAAGGACTAATATTTTCTTTTTGAAAAATGTGAAAGTTAAGACTTGAGATAAAATTACTGTCAATGTGGTTTCACTCCTTCTATAGATTTGGGTATGTATCTTAGGGTATGTATGGGGAAAGTTATGTATGGCCACTTAATTCAACAAGTTCAAAATAGACAAGTAGGTTGGAAAATTAGTTGTCTTTCCATATGGCTGGTTGAGTAGTTCTAGCTAAGTCTATCATTCAGGCATTGTCTGTCTATACAATGCATGTGGTTTCTACTCCTTCTATTTTGATGGATATTGAGAAATATGAAGGGGCTTTCATTCAGGAGCATGATTTAAGTGGGAAGAGGCTTCATAGGATCGCTTGGCCGAAAATATGTCAAAATAAGGAGTTAGAAGGCTTGGGTCTTAGTCATTTAAAGGAAATGAGTAATGCTTGTCTCTTAAAGCCAAACTGGCAACTTTTTAGCGGATAGAAGGATCTATGGGCTGAATATGTTATAAAAAAAAAATGGATGACGTCAATTACTACCAAAAATGGAGAGTCACTTCTTTGCAAGAGTTTCGGTCACTTATGGAAGGTTTGTGAGAACGAAGCTGTTTGGTTTATTGGAGATGGTAAATTGGTTAATGTTTAGGATGATACTTGGTTTGATAACTGTAGATTAACAGACCTTGCCATTGTTTCTGTTCCTCTGGAATTTCATAGCCTATCCATTGCAGATGTGAGAAATAGTTTGGGAGGATAGAACTTGGAGCTGTTCAAGGATTGATTGCCTATAAGGGTTACCTCGGCTCTCCAAGCAGTGTTACCCCTTGACAACAGTGAAAGTCTTAACATTATGTTTTAGAGTTGGATCAAGGATGGTTCTTTTTGGGCGAAAAGTGCTTATGAAGTATTAGTGGGGACTCTAGAAGCAAATATGGATAGCATTTGGAAGAGTGTTTGGCGGTGGCCAGTTCTTGAAAAAATTCGCTTCTTCGTTTAGCGAATCTGTCAAAATGGCTTGCTAACTAATAGAGAACGTAGCAAGCGTAATATAGGAAATCCACAATGTCTCAAGTGTCACTGTCCTGATAAGGATATTCTACAGGCCTTACGTCATTGTCCAGAGCTAAAGAATTTATGGTTAAAACTCGTGCAAGGCAGGAAACGTCTTCATTCTTTTGTTGCTAATATCCATCAATGGGTGGAATGGAATTTAAAGAAAGTGAATGAAAGTTGTAATGTTCATGAATGGAGACTAGTCAGGAGAGAAACATCTTCGCATTTATGGTTTCGGAGAAATCAGAGTTGATCCGGAGTTTGAATTTCCTAGACGTCCACTGCAGCTCATTTTTAAACCATATGAGAGACATTGAAATTGTTTAGTGTTCTTTATTGGGCCTTCCTCAATACAGAAGTTAATTTAAGAGTTGAAGATTTTCTGTAGACTAGTAGGTAGAGTTGTTACAACTGGAATCTTACCCCTTCCAATATTAGAAAAGTCAACAATCTCCCTCTCATGCATCACCTTGTGGCATAGAGATGTTATAAAACTGAATTTTAATATCTTTGTTAGTTGTCCTTAGCCTTTCAACCACAAAACTAGCCTATCCAATCAACTAGCACTTATCAAGCTTTGATTTCAAAGCTTGGATGTTTTTTATTAGGCTTCTCTCATATGCAAAAGCCAACCTAAAAATTGAGACTTTTCCTTAAAATAGCTGTTGTAATGATGAGGTCACAAATGCCAAAGCCTAGTGCTCATGTAATTAATGTGGGATGGAGCAGTCCAAATGATGGATAGATAAAGATGAATTGTGATGGGATAGTTAGGGTTAAAATTAAACGAACTAGATGTGGCGGCCTATTGAGGAATAATCATAGACAATGGTTGGCTGGTCTTTTGAAAAATTTGGGGTATTGTGATGTTTTTGTCGCAAAGATATGAGTGTGATTGAGGGATTAAATTTGGCATGGGAGCTAGGTTTTCGCTGTGTAATTTTGAAATCAAATTCTAAGGCAATAATTGATATTTAAATAGTAGTAAGATGGGTAACATGAATTCTACAAAATTACTGCAGAAATGTCAACGACTACATAATAGAAATTGGATAGTCAACGTGAAGCATGTATACAGAGAAGATAATAAATGTACAAATTGACTTGTTTAGCATAATATTAAGATAGAAGCAGATCTAACTAAAACAGATCAACCTCCTCTAAAACTTCATCTTCTGTTAATAGTTGGTATTGGTGGGATACTTATCCCTAGAGTTATTTTTAAGTAACTTGTTTTTATTTGCTTTACGCTGATTAAAAAAAAAAAATTTAAAGCTTTAAGGGGTATGTAAATGCAAAGACCCTCCGTCCCTGCTCTTCTTTGTGCTGACGGCCAACACCTTTTGTCCACCACTATCACAGTCATACAAAGATGACTTTTATCTAAAATAATTTCTTGATGTTATATATACATTATTGTGAAAAATAATTATATAATGTTAAATAATGAGTTTATATTTAATTCATTATTAATATATTATTTTTATATAATTAGTAAATAAAAAGATGATATGTCATTAAAAATTTAATAATTTATATTAATAATAAATTAAATTTAAATTGTTATATAATAACACATATTGCAAATAGTATAAGATGACGACATTATTTAATAACCTCTAGACCATTGGTATCTATCTAATTATCTTACGGGGTGCAGCAAACGGCCGGATAAATCTGATATTTATGAAAGACTATTTTGTCGTTTTTATATCATGCGCCTAATTTTGTGCTATCCAGCTCAGGAGGCTGCTCATTATTCGCTTCACATCATTGTCATTGTGTTAAATCCCAGATCATCTGCACTTAAATTATTGAGAAGGATAACAAAAGCATGGGCATTCCCACGTACGGTGCTTGATCGTTCTACGTGTAATAATAATAATAATAAAGATAATATTTAAGTGAAGTTTTTTTAATTATTTACAGTGAAAATTTTCATTCATATTATAATATGTGTATTAATATTTTATTATAATTATAAGATTATTAATTATTATAATTATTAAAATAAAATTATTAATAATTAATAGAATAATTAATATTTGAATGAAAAACGTTACAATAAATACTTAAAATTTTATTTAAGTTTTTCCCTAACTTTGCTTATGTTTCAACGTGATTAAATTCCATATTTTATATATAACCCATAGCCATCAAAGGATTTGGCAAAATCATTTTGATATCTATATATATTAAAACAATATTTTAGAATTCGGATCAATTATTGAATTAGAAAGGAGCAGCTGAAGATTTAATAGTTGAATTAAAATCGGATTAGGATTGAATAAAATTTATAATATGAAATTAAAATTTTAAAATATAACAATAAAAAAAATTAATTAGCATAAAATTAAAATTATATATAAAGGATTTAAATTTAATTTATTATTAGCATAAATTAATTTTATATTATCACCTATTCATGTATTCCTATAACATTAAAAAATTATTAAAATTTTTTATTATTAATAAAAATTCTTAATTAATGTTATTTTTTAATGAGGCATCATCTATTTATTTATCAATAATATAAAATATTTTATGCTGATAATGGATCAAATAAACTCATATTAATATAAAAAAATATTTTAAATATTATCAAATGATTTCATAGTTTTATAAGTTTATAATTCACATTTTCATAAAAATTTAATATTTAACCTATATTTTTTATTATGTGACTTTCATTTTATAGTGTCAAGGTAAATTTTGCTTGGGACCCTCAACTATAAATATGTATATAACATCAAGCCATAATAATGCTTTTTTAAATAATAATATTTTTTTAAAAAAAATTGAGTGGTTGAATTGTGAAAATCGTGACTAGATATACGGTTTGACAAATTTATCATGATTCATCAATTTTCTAATCAATTTTGTGAAAAGTTAATTTCAAGGATTAATTGAATTGATCACATGATCAATTCTAGTTGAACTGGTTGTTCCAACTTAATTTTTTAAACATTCGATTATAATTGTACGAGTTAATTACGCCTCCCATCTTCTCTCACTTCGTTGCTTATTTGTTTAGCCGGAGAAAAATATTTGTATACTCTAAACGTGACACATATTTTAAATTTTATAGAATATATATATTAAAAAGTCATGACTAGCATCCCTGAAGCAAGTGGATAGGTATCCAAACCTTAATTAAGTGGCAGAATGAGGGTCATAGAAATAGATTACAGGTTAAGGTAGAGGAATTGGAAAGTAATTTATGTTTTCAACTCATCAATATTTATATATTACTAAAAGATCTATCAAAAGGTTGGGTGGGGTTTTTAATATTTTAGGTTGGACTTGTATATAATTTATGTTTTTAGGCCATAAGAACAAACCATTTTTTTATACATCATTAAATTTTAAATTTTGCAGAAATATTGTTAAATTAAATTAACTATATATTTTTTAAAATATAAAGATGATTTAATTTAATTTATTCTGTGCACATAAAAAGTTATATTGAAAAAGTGTAAATACTATTTTTTTTATTTACTTAGCGGCATTTGTATTTGAGTTTTGAGGAATAGGAGAAGTGAAAAAAAAGAAAGGGGGGGGGGGAATCTACTTTGGATCAAATAAAAGGAAGAGAAACAATACATGAATGAGGTTCTAAGTTAACTAGAAATCAATAAGTTATTTGATTCTATTACAAATGTTTCATTAAATTAGTTGTTGATATAATTGAAAATATAACATAACATAAAAGTACACGTTAACATAAATAAATATATGAATTAGGTTAATTCATATTTATTTTGAGATCAAATTATATAAATGCAATTAGATGTTTATAATAAAAATATAATTTTCTAAAAATTAATTCATTATTTTATGACAATGCATATTTATTTATTTATTTATTTTTATTTATTATTTAAAATAAAAATATAACTACTTAAAATATAATTAATTATATTTTATCATATTATATATTTATTTGTATACTTTTATATATTTATAGTTTAAAATAAGAATACAATAACATAGAAGAAGAGAATGAATTATCAATTAATTAAAAAAAGAAGGATAAATTTTAAAACAATGATAAATTATAGGCTATTCTAAAAGCCTATTAAAAGAAAATTTAATTTTTTTAATAAGTTAGTGCATGAAACATATTCAAATGTTGGCCTAATTATAGATTATTTATTTGACAAAACATAGCGTTAGTTATAGATGTAAAATTAATTTGTGTTTAGAAAATATTTAAATTTTAAACATAAATTGATTTTATAAATCTGATTACTTGTAATTTTTTATTGTATTTAAAATTAGACTTTTAGTTTTTAAAAATGGAAAATATGTTTTCTTACATAAAAATTAATCTTCTAACATTTAACAAATTGTAAGTTTTTGGGAAAATTTTGTACATCGAATTCAAACTTTCAATTCGTTGGTACCCCACTGTTAACTAGATATCAGAAATTGCAGACATGACACTAATAACTTTATGTCATCTCTACAATTTCTCCCTTCAAAATACATATTGTCCTATATAAATTATAATTTTAAATGTTGAAAATTTTTGGAATATATCCTACGGCTGCACAATGGAAAAAAGAATTATATATACAAAGTTAAGTCAGTCAAAACTTTTTCCAATCTCACAGTATCCTCATAATATTCGAATTTCAAATAGGCCCGCTTTAGTTCTTCCATTTAGCCTTGAACTGAACATCCACAAAATATTTTTTGGGGTTATTTTACAATAAACACTTCTTAAAATATATATATATATATATATATATAAGGAAAAAATGTTGAAATAATTTCCTGTCACATGTTCAAATTTAATTGGTCTGTTAATACAAGCATCCATGCCTTGAATTTCTGCCGAAGGAAGATTTCACCATATTAAAATTTCACCTTCCAATTTTTTAGACACCAAAAATTATAATTTCCTTCAATTTTATATAAATGAAAAAAATTGAAGTATCCGATCATGAAGAATTCTTCAAACGCTCGGAATTGGCTATTAAAAAAAGCGGTTAATTACATTAATTTTTTATTATTGAAAAAAATTGAATGAGTTTTAAAACTTAACTAGAAGAAAAATAAAATTTTGATCCAACAAATTACTTTTCAATGATTGATGTCACAGGCTTTTGGGGGGGGGGGGGAGGAGACATTTTTCCTTCAAATATTAATTCCATGATTTCATAAAGGAAACATGATAGTATGGTCCTGCTTCCGATTACTAAAATCAACATTTCAATGAAAGAAATGATTTTTTCCCTATTTTTTAATCCACCTTCCAAATGCCATCATCCAAATATAAAACAGCGAACAACACATGTTTGCTAGGCGACTGCACAACTAACTTTTAAAGATAAAGATATAATGGGGGAGAAGGACTTCTAATTTAGGGGTTGACTATTTTTAGGTGAAATTTTTTACGTATATTAAAATATTTATAATTATTTAAAAAATTTAATCATTTTGACAATTTTATTTTAATATATTGTTAATTTTTATAAATTAAATATAAAAATTATGAAATATTAAATAAAATTATAAAAATTTATTTATAAAATTGTAACACAAATTATTTAGACTTTTATAAAAATTTACAAATTAGCAAGTTTTTCAAAATATAATTAATTTAATGAAATTTATATCTATGCATGCTTTTTTAGACATATATAAATATTTTATTGTGAATATTTTGGATGATAAATCAAAATGGATAGTAAATAGTAATTTTAGTACAATTATATTACATGCATAATGTAAGTAAAAACATAAAGTTATAATTATAAAGGGTGTAACACATAAATTATTCAGAAATTTATAAAAAAATTACAAAAATGTAATTAATTTAGTGGAGCTTAGATGTATATATACTTTTTTTAACATGTATAGAGAATTGTGAAATTTTAGGATGATAAAATTAAAACAGATAGCAAGTAAGTAGCAATTTTTGTGTAATCATATTTTATGTGTAAAATGAATAATTGTATGTGAGTTTTAGTACGCATAATATTTTTCAAAACATATAAAATTAGTTTTAGAGAGAAGTTAGAAAAATATTTTTTAAGTCATGTAAACTTTTTGTTTTAAACAAATATATGCTTCTATAAAGTATTTGTAAGTGCAATACATTAAAAAAAATTCATATTCAACAAGAAGACACTACTACTTTTATTTAATAAATAAGATGACACTTATGAACTTACATGTATACAAGCAATATTGTATATTTGAATATTTCAATGTTAGTTCCTTAACTGGCTTGGAAAATTATAATAGTCTCAATTTTTTTATAGACGAATCGATGTGTTAATCACTAATAAAATGTTGAAATATAGATATATGATGTTGGTTCTTAGTTTAACAATCGATATTATTGTTTATTTAAGTTATTAGTTAATTAACCACCATTGAAAGATAATGCATTGATTTAATTGAATTAACTAATGTCTAATATTCAATTTATTGCATTGATTTTTTTCAAGTTACTAATAGATTTTTAAGAGTCATGTAAACACCATTACATCTAAAGCAATATTAATTTACCTAGACCAAATTATAGATAGCTTCCAACTATATTATTTTACACCCAATACAGTATTTAACCTTATCTTAATATCTTTTTGGTAAAAAAAAATAATATTTCAATATAAGAAAATGCTAATGACAACAATTTTGTACATTTAATTGGGTCCAAACTTTTGAAGATGTTATAGTACTAAATAATATGTAAATGTTGCAAATACTTATAGTAATACCTCTAAAAATCAAATAAGAAAATTACATTGTCCTTCTATGACATGGCTATTAAGAGAACCTTTTATGAAACTCACATAACAAAAGAAGGATACAAGTAAGTCATAATTGATATTGTAAGTGCAACATTAATATTATAAGCATCTATTGAAAAGAAATTTAAAAGTTAGTTTATGTGATTGCTAGAAGAATCAAAATATAACATATAAAATTTGCATGTTATCAGAAAATTAAAAACTATAACATGTATTAAAAACTAATAATTAAGAAAGCGCTCCTAATTATACATAAAATATAAGCATGAGAAATATGAATCCAATTACCTTCAGTTTTTTCAAATATCTTTAGAAGGATCTTCAACCTATATCCTTTCAGTATGATGACTAGCATATAAAACATTTACTTTAACATGTGAACAATATGAAGGCATGAAATGAAATTTGTTACTTTTTGAACTATCATTTTCAATAAACAACTTGCACTTTGAAAATATAGTACATAACTTTCTAAGGATTGACAATATATTTACTCTATGGGAAATATATCAACACCTATACCACCTAAAATCTTAAAAAATGAAATAAAAAAAATACAAAATCCAAACAAATCTACATAATTACAATAGCTAGATGATTTTCATTTGGTTTAGAGGAAAAATAAGGCATGTGGACCCCCTTTGATTATTATTGAACCTAATCAAAATTAAAAATTATTAATTTGATAAAAATTTACAATATAATGCAAAAAAATAAGTCAAACCATTAGTGATCCACTTAATATATTCTTTTACATTAGTTTATTGATTATGATTACAAAATTATCTAAAGCTTTTATGCAATAAAAATAGAAGAAATAAATGGAAATTGAAGTAAAAATTAAGATTGCACAATTAAAACAATTATGTAAATAGCATTTATGCAATATGTAGGAAACAAAATAGAACTAAATTGAGGAGTTTGATTCAAAATAAAATGCAAGATTAGAAATAGAATATAGAATTAACATAGAAAATAGTAGAGAAACATAATTGATCTAAGAAAATTTCACATATCACAATATGCTTGATAATTACAATTAATTTCTTAGCCTAGAACCATCCACAATTTCTACAATGATTCACGAATCCTACATTAGATTATCATATAAGATTTGATCAATTCAAAATAGTAGAATTAAGTAATCGGTATAATTTATAAAGCTATATTTAAATCAATTTAAATATAGAATTTAGCTGGATTAAAGAATTAAAATAGAAACATCTAATTTAATCATTTAATCCTCTATTCTCACATGAAAAATGATGATTAACCAATCAAAATTCAATATAAGATCATATTAGAATCATAATCATAATATTGAACACATATTAAAGCAAATCAATATTCAATTCATGCCATTCTCGAAAATTAGATAAGATAATTAGAGAAAGAGAAAAATTAATTAACTATAATCAATATTATAGCTAAAGATGTCATAATCTAAATTGAGATAAGTCTCAAATTCATCGAATCAATCTAATTTAGCCCTCTATGGATGAAAAAAAGGAACTTGGAGAAGAGAAGAAGGCTATCCAAAATGGTTGCTTTTGCTTTTAGAGGTACAAAATCCTTAAATCTAATCTCTCCTCTTTCAAAACTTCATAGGTCAAGTAAATATGTCTCTTAGGGTTACAAAAATAATGCCTTGTTAATTTTATAAGCTTATAGCCTGATTTATAATTTAATTTACTAACAATGTTTTATTGTAATAATTTTTGTTACTCATATTCTAGCCTATTGTTTACCATCAAAATGGTGTAATGTTACTAAATCTAAACATGAAAGTAATTGGGCCATGTTTTAGGCAACTTTAGGAACTAGTTTTAGCTTAATTAGATCACTAAAGCTCTAAATATTGCTTAAAAATTAAGACTGGTTTAGCTTAGATAAAAATAGAACATTAGTTTCATAACCATTTTTTATTTTTCAAATATTTGAACAAGGCTCTGACCAAAGTAAGATAGTTTTAAAGCTTTTTCTAAGCTTTCCAATGATAAAACTATCATCCAATTTTAATATCCACAATTGAAGTTATAACCAAAATCATGATATAGTGTAAAAATTTAGTATTAATCAAATAATTTCAAAATATTAAAAAAAATCACTCAATCACATAACAAAATAAATTTCATAAAATTAAGCATATTTAACACACCAAAAGGTATAAAATAGGAGAAAATAATATAAATGATATTTTATACATCAGCCTTATTGTTAACAAGAAGATGCTAGGGTAATAAGGCTAAACTATTGGTTGAACTTAAGCTTTGGAGAACTTTTATGGCAGTTTCTCCATAGGTTACTATGAATTTTATGATGAATGTACTCTTATTTTGTGATATGCACTTTGGCATTGACATAAGCTTTTCTTCTGTTTCAACTCCTAATTTTATTTTTACAAGTTTTAGGGAAAAATAAAACTACCTTGTCTAATATTCCACATTGATTATGCACTAGAACTGACATCTAATACTAGAATTGTTATGTTTAAAATGTTAATGATCAAATATAAAATGTCAATTTATTGACAACTAGGCTTTAAATGTGAAATACTTAGTTTTTCTTATTGATTGAATTTTAAAAAATTGACATCATAACATATTGATGTTGGTTTTTATTAAATAGCAAAAATGATTTCTCTTGCCTTTTTTATAGTTATTGTTTGAAAAGCTAAAACTATATGTCATGACGTGTCTTGTGGCGGAATCCATAGGGGGTAAAAAGTTTTATACCTTCTTGGAAATGTTAGTGTATGAATAAAAGGAACATGGAGTCGCCATTAATCATTTCTTATAATGTGATTGGAATACTGAAAATGGTTTGCATCTCCAAGGTTTAGATTTAGGAGTTGGCTATGTATAGGAAATGTATTAGCACCTACAATATCCATTTAAAAAATAGTTGCTTGTTTATTTTAAAATTATTTTTTGAATTAAATTACAATAGTCTATAATATACTATATATGTGTTTTCCTAAAATGTGATTTTAATTTAACTTAATTTATTAATTTAGTTGTGAAATCTATCAAACTTCATGATAGGATTTGAATGAAATAAAAATGCTTTAATAATATTAAGTACTGTTATAATCATACTTGTAATTAGATTATTTAATTTTGATACATCATAAGTATAAAATTTATTATTTTAGAAAAAATTTATATTATTATTTTTTAGATATTCTTATTTTATTATTTTTGAAAAATTTTATTTTATTATTTCTAAAGGATATTTAATGAAATGATTGTATTATAATAAGATAAAAAATTATTTTAAATAATCTTATTTATTTATTTAAAACATATTGTATCAATAATTTTTTAATTTAGAATACCAAATTTATCTAACTTCATAGCTAAATATAAATAAAGAATTTAGAATACCAAAATTATAACTTCAATATTATTTCATAATTTTAAACTACCAAATTTTTCCAACTTCATGACCAAATCTAAATATAGATTTTATTTGAAAAATTAAAATTATAATTTTAACATTAATTTATAATTTTTTAAAGTATTAAATTTACCTAACTTTACGACTATATCTAACTAAAAAAATTGTTCAAGAAAATTAAAATTATATTTATTCCACTTGTAATTAATTTTAATATTATTCCTTCATTATTGACATTTAAATTATAAAAATTTTATAAAATTAAAAAATAATAAAACTAATTTAAAAAATTTTAATGATAATAAATTTATTAGTAAAATATTTTTTTATTTAGTGGATTTAATTAACACCACATAAAATAAAGTGAGCAAAGCATACAACATGATATGCAAAAAAAAAAAAGAGAAAAAAGGAAAAAAACACACACATGTGCACATTAATTAACACTAGAAGTGTTAGATGAATGGAACAACACAATAATAGTGTTGTCCTATTCCATAACTTAATTAAATAATTATTTTTCTCTTTTTTAATAATTTTTATAATAAATAAAATATTATTTTTTAAAAGTGACAAAATAAAAAAATAAAATGCGACGGTAAGATAACTCTTTTTTTATTTTTTAACTTTTATAATAACATATTAAAAGGAAAAATAAATAGAAATATTGTACAAATTATGAGTACACATGTAAATTCAATGAAATAAAATGAATTAAAACACATTATATATAGAAAATGACAAATGTAAGATAATTTTTATGAGCAATAATATTAATTTTTTTTAGTTTAATCAACTCACCCAATTTAATTTTAAAAATATCTCTCACCTTAAAAATATTAAAATAACTTAAACTTTTAAATTATTTTAATTTATTCTATTATGAGAATTGTACAAAAAAATAAAACTCTAATGTCACATGTCAAACAAATAAAATATTGAATTCAAAATAAAATAAAATAAAAATTAAATTAAATTAAAAATAAAAATAAGCAAGAAGGGAGATGGGAAGATCATAGTTTGAGTACTGTCCCATCCCTTCTTTTTTTTTTTAAAAAAAAAAAGTGTCTTCTTTCTCCTTTTCTCTCTCTTTCATAATTGCTACCCATTTGCTTTCTCTTTTTTTCCTTTTTTTTACTCCTTTTCTTCTTATATCTGTCAAACTATTTCTTCCACTTCTTTCTCATTTGCAACATTAATCTGTTTCTTCTTCTTCTTCTTCCTTTTAATCTTTAAACTTCTCATTTTTTTATTCTTTTGTTCTTTGATTGTTTCTCTTCTCTTTTATCTGTCTTCAATATTCCTTTTTTATTTGCTTTCCTTTTCTCTTGTTGAATTTTTTAAATACCTTTCCTCTTTTTTTCCTTTTTTTTAAAAAATTTTCAATCCTCCTTTCATTATAATAAATTAACACTTGTGCCATGAATTATGCCATGAAAATTCAAAAATCATGACAATTTTATCTTTTGACGTGAGAACAAAAAAATTTAAATAAATGTACAAAAAGCTAAAAATTTATGCCATAAAAAAAATTTCACTCATGGAAAAATATTACTTGTACCATGAACTAAGTTATGAGAATACAATCTATATAGAAATACAATCTCCATAGCAAAGTATCACTTGTGCTACAAAAAACCTTTATCCATGGTAAAATATTAGTTATGCCACAAAAGTAAGTTATGGGAACATATTCCTTATGGAAAAATATCACTTGTGCTATAGAAAAATTTTACTCGTGGCAAAATATCACTTATGTCACAAACTAAGTTATGAGAACACATTCCTTGTGGCAAGTTATCACTTATACCATAAATTAAGTTACAAGTATGCATTTCTTATGATAAAGTAATACTTATTTTATCATATAAGTTAAAAAAATTTATCTGTAGTAAAGTATTACTTATGTTATGTATTAATTTTATGAATAAAATTATAGTTAAATATATCATTTTTTATAACTACACATATAAAAAAGATTATTTATAATAAGTACAATATACTACAATATGGTAGATAATAAAAAATATAAATATTTGTATATTATGAGTGTTTAACAAATAATTAATTCATCATTTAAATTAAAAGACTTTAACTAATTAATTAAATTAAATAATTATTTTTGAAATTTATTAAATAGTTTATTTGATCAATTGATTAGCCCTAATCAATCAAAATAAAAAAATTATAAAGCATGGTATT
Source organism: Sindora glabra (assembly GCA_020226215.1). Taxonomy (NCBI): domain Eukaryota; kingdom Viridiplantae; phylum Streptophyta; class Magnoliopsida; order Fabales; family Fabaceae; genus Sindora; species Sindora glabra. The sequence goes on along the minus strand of CM035230.1, from coordinate 53,700,382 downwards.
TTTAATTAGCTGATCTATAAACTATATGTAAAAAGATAGAACTATCCATAAATTATATATGTATTTTTATTAACTTTCTTTAAATAATAGAGATAGGAGTTGAATCTCAAATCTTAAGATATATAAGAAAGAGTTCAATTATTAAGCTCCTGAATATTTTTATTTACATGAGTACCCAATGTGATGCCTATTAAAATGTAATAGTTTTTTATAAATAATAAATAACCATTTAATTTTTCATCAATTAAATTTATATAATAAAGATTATAATATATTAAAGATTTTATTATATAATTATTCAATGAATTCAAATTCTTTACATATTAAAATTAAAAATTAATAGGATTAACATATACATATATATAATACATGCATACGCAATAATTTCTTCAATTTGTTATTTGGTCTAATTTTTAAAATATCGCTTAAATAAAAATAGACCATTCATGATATATATATCAGAAAAAAATTATTTTTTATCACATCACATCACATTACTCTTAAAAAAATGTGTTAACAAAGAAGATATATATATATATATATATATATAATTATAAAAATCATTATATTATATATAAATAGTATAATTTGTGAGATAAGTTATAACAAATTTTATTATAGAAATATATAATAATAAGTTTTACATTCATCATTGTAATAGTAGGGAAACCTTTATTAAAAAGTTGAAAATAATAATTATGGTAAAATTATGTGTAATTTAAAAATAATTAAATTATTATGCTAAAAGATTTCAAGTAAATTATATTTAAGAGAGTAATATATATAAAATAGTCTAAATTTTTATTTTTATCTTTTATTAATTCAAGTTATATTAATTTCATTTCTCATAAATATTTTATATTAATTTTTTCTAAATAATAATTTGATTAATTTGGTCTATTCATTAATAATTTTATTGATAGGTTAACTACTTAATGAATGGAAGGATAAAAATTAAATATAAATAACATATGAGAGATGAAATTAATAATAAAAAAATTGTAAAGGTTCAAATGAATTAACTTATATTTGTGAATAAAAAACATGTATTATAAATAAAAAATTAAAATTAAATCATTTATAATTAAAATTTAAATATACATAGTAGTTTAAATTTATAATTTGTATGGATATTTATTTCATATAATTCAACATTTTTTAAAGAAATTTTAGAAAATAATAAAAAATTATTTGAAAGATATAAAAAATTTAACTTTATTTTTAATAACTTAATTAATAATAATTAATAAAAATATTAATAAAAGGATAAAATTAACTAATTAATTCTTTATGAGAGATAAAATTGATATAAGATGCTGGTAAAGGATAAATCTAATACAAGCAAAATTAGTAACGAAATAAGTGAGAATTTAATCTATAAAAAATAATTTTTTAAAATAAAATCATAAAATATTTTAGTATTAGTTTATTTTTATTATATATATTTATGCAATATTTTATTATATAATTAGTTTCACATAAATATAATTTTATTTTTGAAGTAAGCTAGTCAATTAAAACTTTATATTATTGCATTATAATATTAAAGAAATAAACTAGCACAATAGTAAAGTTTCACATTCCTTAACTTAAAGATTAAAGTTCAATTCCCTGTAAATGTAATTTGCAATTTCTAGATAGATAGTTTATTTTTTATCTAATTATATTAGTTTTATAATTATTTTATTTTATTTTTTGTTACAATTTTATTCATGACAATATCAGTTATTGGCTACGAATGTACTTTTCTTGCCACATTTGTACTTATAGTTAGAAGAATCTATTAGTCACAAGTGAACCTATGGTAAAAAAAATTATTTATGCCATTGGACCTTTTTTTCCTATGACAATTTCCTTGTCACACTTATTTGTGCCAGATAACCATTCAATTGGTAGTTCTGTAACTAAATAGCACAACCACAAAAATTTTAATCTTGTGCCACGATTTTGATCATGGTACAAGTGTTTATTTGTTGTAGTGTTTCTTGAATTTTTTGGAAGCTTTTTTTCTAATTCCCTCTATTTTGAAATTTTTTTATCTTCCTCTCTTTCTCATTCCCCATTCATTAATGAGTTTGCCTTAGTTTTTATAGATAAAGCTTCAGTAATTACATTGGCATTTATCCTATATTTGATTTACATTTCATCTAAGCATTATCAAAAAGTTAAGAATTAAACAAAATCTTGTTATTTTTTAACATTGGCTACTATCGTATGCTTAGCATTGCCATATAAATTTTCTTCCTTTCAATAATTCAAAATTGTTTCATCTCATTATAAGGATGGAGGTATGCTAGTAATAAGTCTGTAATTGGTGAATTTTATTGTATAACTAAGTAAAATGTGATAGGGGGATATGAGGGAGATGCAATATAGAAGAGATGAAAATTGTTGCCAGTCCTCATCTATTATTCTTATCTTGCCTTTTCTTAAATTTTTATTATTTTAAAATTTTAATGTACTTTATTTTTTAATATTTATTTTATTTTTATTATTTTTAGATAAAATTAAATGTCAATAATTATCTTTTTTTACTTATCCTTCTAGAATTAGGAAGTGAGTAAAGGCTTTAACACTCAATAACATTTAGAACTATACTAATTTAGTACAACAAACAAGAATAACTATAAAGTTGCAACATCAATCACAACCACTTGAGAGTTTTATCTGGTAGTGACTTCTTCATAGTAATAGTTAATAGTAGCAAACATAGTCACAATTAACATAGCAATCAGTGTTGTCTAATCATCCACAAGGCTATTGAAAAAGCATCAGCCATTCATGAAAAATGATTTAGAATGTAAACTTAGCCTCCCTTGGTGGAGCTTAAATTAATGATGAGAAAATGGATGACCTAAATTGATACAAGCTCAATCCAGTATGACTAGATTCAATTTAATAGCAAGAGAAAAATAATAATAATAATAACTTGGGTGTTGTGTAAGCATATCGCTAGAATGGCATCGCTGAAAGAAAATTATTGCAAAGCATCTTCACAAAAATTTATTACAAAAATTGTTCATAATATATGAGTTCGATTAAACAATGGTTAAAAAATCATTTATTAAACAATTTTTGAAAGGACCGGCAAATCATTCCTTGTTGACACAATCTTAACCATAAATAACCATCATGCTACCATGAATCATAAATTACCGCACATGCTAGAGCTATAACATGGAGTGTAATAGCCAAAACATACAAATTTCACATTGCAACATGTCTTCTTCAAATTCCCACAAGATTGATGGGCCTTTTGATTGTTATAACTTCTTTATTTTGGTATGAAGCAATGTAGCAGTACTCCAAATCTAGAAGAAGATGATAGTTAGCAAGAAATCAAAGAAACAAAGAAGTTGAGTGATGGAAGTTAATAGAAAGTAAAGGAATGGTAATAGGGAATCTAATAAGAAATTGAAGAGAGGTAGAGAAATCAGATGATGGAAGCCAATAGAAGATAATGGAATAGTGATAAGGAGGCTAAATTGAAAGAATTAAAGAGAAAGAATTAGAGAAATTAAGTAGCAAGGATTAAGAGAAGATAAAGAGAGTAATGGTAAGGAAGGATGAATAAAAATAAAAGGGGATTGAGAAAAACAAGGCTAAAAAAGGGGGGAAATCTTTTTTAATGTATAAGGACCATGGTATCAAGAAAAAATGAAACAAGAGGCAAGAATGGTTTGAATTGATACTAGGTTAAGAAGGATAAACTTGCTTCATAAATCTTGCTTGAATTATCTGGACTTAGGATTAAATAGATTAAATTAACTAATTCTGATGTAATAATTGAATTAAGATAAGTTTGACCTAAATTGATTGGATTCAAAAGAAATGTCCTAAATTGACATAGGTTTAACCCAGTTTGGTTGTATTCAATTTAAGCTAAATTAACATAAGCCTAATCCATCTTAGACAGGTTTGGTGTGAATGGCTTGAATTAGCACAAACTTAATTCATATATGAATAGGTTGATTTAACAATAGAAAAGTAGTAACATCAATTAGCATATGTTTAACTCAACTTGATTGAGTTTGGTTTAAGAAAAATAACTTAGATTGACATATGCCTGACTTAATTTAATAAAGTTTAGTTTAACAATAAAAAGTAAAATAACCTAAATTAAGACAGGCTTAACTAAACTATATTGAGTTTGATTTGATAATAAAAATGAAAATGAGCTGGACAGACACATGCTTAACTCAATTTGATTAAGTTCAATTTAATAATGAAAATGAAAATAATCTGAATTGACACAAGTTTCACTCAATTTGATTGAATTTGATTTAATGATAAAAAGGAAAATGAGCTAGATTAATACAAGCTTAACCTAATTTGATTGAGTTTAATTTAATGATAAAAAATAAAATGACTTGGATTGACACAAGCTTAACTTAATTTGATCAAGTTCAATTTAACAATGAAAAGGAAAACAACCTAGATTAATACATGCTTGATTCAACTTGATTAAATTTAATTTAGTGATAAAAAAGAAAAATAACCTAAATTGGCATAAGTTTGGCCTAACTTGATTGAGTTTAATTTAACAATGCAAAATGTAAATGACTTGAATCAATATAGGTTTGACTCAATTTGATTGAGTTTGATTTAATAAAAAAAATGAATAACCTAGATTAACATAGAATTTATTTAACTTGATCAAGTTTGATTTAAGAATGAAAAAGGAAAATAACCCTGATTTACACAAGCTTAACTTAACTTGATTGAGTTTGATTTAACAATGAAAATGACTTAGATTGACATAGGCTTAATTCAACTTAAATAAGTTCAATTTAATAATGAAAATGACAATGACCTGAATTGACATAAGCTTGACTCAACTTGATTAAGTTTGATTTAACATTAAAAATATAAATGAACTAAATTGACACAAGCTTAACTCAACTTGATTGAGTTTGATTTAACAATAAAAAGGACAATCACCTAGATTGACTAGGTTTAATTTAAAAAGGTAAATTATGCAAATATGACTTAATGTAAGAATGCTATACATGTAATAATACTTGGTTATCTTTCAAAAGAGTTTCATACTTCATCCTCTTTAAGGATTTTCTCCCAAGAAGGTTATGCTTAGATAGTGTTAAATTTTGTCATTTCCATTATGCATATTAACTCTTTATTTGGCTTAAATTTTCTATCAACATTGCACTCTATTTATAGTAGAATTGAGATAAATTAAATGCTTAGTTCAACCATGTTTGCATTATTGGTTTTATTCAAATACATTCAAATGTGCATGACATTTTATAGTTTTCTAATACACACTTACCATATGAAAATGCATGATATTTACATAAGGAATGAGAGAAAGACATAATAATGAATATTATTATTGCAACATAGATTAGGAATGAAGAATTGTTAAGCATAGATGGCAGTAAATATCGTTTGTAATAGGGTTTACAAGGGATTTTAACCTTTTAATAATATGTTTTGGAATAATAATATCAATTGCCCTTGCATATGGTTTGATGACCACAAATTATGAAACTAAACATGATAAGCCTTATTAGAGAAAACCTTCTTCACAACATATGATCCTTCTAGCACATTTCCTCATCAATCCCATTTTTTTATAGAGTTAACCCTAACATCACATAGACAATTTTTCTTTCAATAAGATTTAATTGATCATACTAAGTCTAAATCCGCTTGACTTTTCCTAATGGCAATAGCTCCATCCAAATAAGCCTAATTTAAAAAAATATGAATAATTCAACTCGATAGAGATTTTAGGAAAAATGTAAAAAGTTAATAATGAGGTAATGAAATTTAGTTTTATAAAACTTCCCTATGCTTAGTTTACATGTTTTATCTAGATAAAAATACTAATTTTTCATTGATGTCAAGAATGCAAAATCACAAGTAGGAAAATCATTATGGTGTAAAAAGACCATGGTATTCATGAATTAACAACGTATGTTGTCTAGAATCAAAAAGTACAATAACTTTATTTAAGAAAGAAAAAACCAAATGGATAGTATCTCATAAGTCATATTTTTAATCTCTCAAGTATTTAAGGGTAAATGTCTCACTTCAACTCAACCCATTAAGAATTGTATTACCATAGGCTTGCTTAAATTCTCAATCTTAATTACCTAATTCACATGTATAAAGCAAATTAAAAGAACTCATTAAAGGTTGTAACAAGGTCAATGTAAATGGATGAATTCAAACAGCAAGTGATTAAGAAGGCATACAATCAAAATTGTAATTAATTTAATGATATATCATTCTCTCCTCTTTTTATTTCTTTTATTTCTTTTATTTTTATTTTTTATTCTTTTCTATTTCTTTTTTTAATGAACTCTTCTTTTTTAAACATTTGATAGACTTCCATACTTATTTAAGAACTCATCTTTTTATTGAATTAATACTTTCCTAGCCTTTAAGGCTATATAGAATATTTTTTCTTCCTTTTTTTAGGCTTACAATGAGTAAAAATAAGAAAAGGTAAATTAAACATAAAAAGGGTACTCAATGAGAATACAAATGATTGACTATTTGGGTACAAGTGATTTATTCAAAGAAGAAATACCTTAATTATATCAACTCATGCATGTAAAAATATAATATCAATAAGAATTAAAGCAAGTTTTGGAGTGACAATGTAATAGCTAAATCTTTCATATAAGAAAGATAGTTATAATTAATCAAATAAATCAAATAGGTTCAAAGTCTCACAGCTAAGGGTTGCTAAATTTAGTTCTTTCAATTTAAGGTTTACTGCCAAACTTATCAATTCCAAAAAACAAGATAATTGTTCAGTTATGCTATAAAGCCTTCAAACCTAATTAATTCATACTTAAGACTTATACAATTCTTAAAATAAATGGAAAAACACATGAATAAGCAAGAGGACCTAAAATACTTAAAATGAAATTAAAAAAATGAACCTTTTTTTTAAATGAGGATAAATCATGAAGAAAAATATATTACTAATAGAATGCATATTAAGAGTTAAGAATAACTCTTTACTCAACCATCCTTTACACACACAATGAAATTGATGGTTTTACTAACATTTTATTTTGAAATAAGAATAAGTCATGAAGAAAAACATGTTATTAATGAGATGCATATGAAGAGCCAAAAATAACCTTTTACCTAGCTATCCTTTAGACACATAACAAAACTAATGGTTTTACTAACAATTTTTTTGAAATAAGGATAAATCATAAAGAAAAACCTATTACTAATGGGATACATATGAAGAGCTAAGAATAACTCTTTACTTAGTCATCCTTTACACATACAGAAATTAATGATTTTGTTAACAATTCAAGAAAAGAAAAACAAAAACACAATAACAAAAACGGAATAAAAAGTTAAAGGTAAAATCATGATAGTAAAGAAAGTTACAATCGAAAAGCAATATCTAGTTCATGCTTCTTACTACTGTCTAGGTTTGCCAATCTAACTATTTTATTAATGAATCAAGTTTAGGTATATAAATTTACAATTAGTCAATCAGTTAATTAGTTGTTAAGGTAGATATTATGGTGCAACAAGTCACTTGGGAAATGAATCCCCTACTTCATATCTTGATCTAAGAAGGATAACAAACTATCACAAAAACCATTAATGTTTAACAGTAATAATGACTTTTTATGATAGTTTAGTTTAGCCTAATATGCAATGTTAGAAACTCCTTTCATTGTTTCTAAACCACAAGGTAATGCAACAAAAGCTTCCTCATTGTGAAACATATATCCAAAATATTCATGCAGTACCCAAAGCATAATTAGTGGTGATTTTTTCACTCAAATTATTCAAAGTAATACTTAATACTTTGCTTCCTATAATAGATGTAGTTGTTGCCACAAATCCCCTTATACCTTGGATTCATCACCTATACATAAAGTTAGTATTTCTGGCAATTAATATCTTATCAAGCTCATTTGCTATTTTTACAAACTCATTATCCTTCCTGAATTGGATCCACCAAAGACATAATTTGATTTAAATATATGTATTGATAGTCTTTCCACTTTTTTTTCAACCTTAGGATGAAACATGTTTGCATTGACAAGTGTGATCATGTATATTTAAATGGCAAAAATGAGTGGCAGAAAGATCATACAAACCAATCGTTGTTAGAAAAGTTTAAATTTGAAGAGTTGGGTGCAACAATTTTAGAAAATGGTAGAAAAGTGTACAAAAAATTCAAAAAGATTGTGCAAATTAATTATTTTTATAAAATTTAAATTTTAAAGAGGAAAAGTCAAAAGTAGATATTAGATGTAGTAATTTCATGGAAAAAGTGAATACAATTATGAAGAAAAGTCAAAAAGTGATTGAAAAGTTAAAAAGAAAAGATGTGCACATGAACAATAGTTGTAATTTTGGTTCACATCTTCCTCTAGTTTTACATCTAATAATAGCTTAAACACCTTTTATCACTCGATGACTTGCTTCTCATCTAGTTTTTTTATAAACTAGTAAACAAGGTCTTTTAACATGAGACTCCCTAAACTATAATGCTCATTTTCCTTGTTGCATAAATCCACTAAATCAAGAAGAATACTGTGAACTTGTTCACTAGGATGCATCTTAAAAATATTAAGAATATCATCCAATGACTCTTTACTCAGTCCATCTTTTATGAATTGAATTTTGTCTTCCTAATTTTGGGAAACCATTCCGGTGCTTTTGCAGTGTGTACTACATGTCCACCATGCATACTTATTGCAAAATCCCATTCTTTTAACTTATCACTTCTTAGCCTAAGAACTTCTTCCCCTTCTCGGCATATGTTTAACAAATGAATTATCATACTAATTTGCTAAACATACCTTAGCTTCAATAATCCAATGCACATCCTCAGGAAGGCCTAAACATGTGAGTACTTTTATTCTTTTTAGTTGGCATCTATAGATTTTCCCAAGCAAATCTTAGGAAAAAGTAAAGAACTTGATTTTGAGTTTTGTGGGAGTTTCCTTCATATCTCTTATGATTCTTGCTTGAAAGCGAGTTTAATATGGATGGAAGTGAGTTTGAGATGAGTTATTATAATGGGTGAATGTATAAATACTTGTAAGAAAATAATATTACTAAAAGTATTTATTCTACTTGAAAAAAAAACCTTGTGGCTTACTTCCAACTACTCATAATTGTAGACTTCTAGTTTTTTATGATTTAAAGCTCACAATCAATTATTAATAAGTTCAAGTGATATAAACAACCTTTAATGATATCTATGTATGATGAAATGATAGATACAAAATGCCAAGGAACAAAAAAAAAAAATGACAATCACATTTAGTTAGGTAAAAAACATGGGATAAATTATTCAAATTTAATTCTTAAAATAAGGGTAAGATATCCAATTTAACTGATACATGGCTTAGTCATCATTTTGAGATAAACTTGCTTGGCTTAGATAAGAGATTAATCATAGAAGAGTTCCATCATATGTTCCACAAGGATTCTTCTAGGCTTGAAATTTCCTTTCATAGGATAGATTTCTTTCAAATAAGATGGATCTAAATTTATTCTAATTAGTGCATGGTTTAGGTTTTGTGACACTTAATTGATGAAAGACTCCTAAATTGTCCTTACCATCACCATTATAGGCTAGTAAAGCCTCAAATCCTCACTTATGATGAGTTGTAGATAGAAAAGGTGTAATTTGAATAAGGGTGTTTCACTAGCCTTCGTGGAAATTAACGGTCTTACGAAGGCATTGCTACTTTGCCTCTAGCTAATCCTAAAAGGTAATCTGAAGCCTAAGTAGAAGGCTCATGATATATGTATAAGATCCATAATGTATGGTATGTGAGGGGGAACACCAACCATTCTAAAAATCTTTACATGACTAATTTACCATAAAATAAATAAAGATAATCATAATGCAACAAATGAGATAAACATACATATAAAAAAATTATTAAACCAACATGGATAAAGAAAAATTCAAAGTTAAGATAGAAAAAGAAGAAATATAATGGCCTAACCTGAATTTGTCCCTAGTGAAGTTGCCAAGCTATCACAACATTCCTTGTACCGGAATCCATAGTAGGCAAGCAATTTTATGCCTCCTTAGAAACGTTGGTGTATGAATAAAAAGAAAATAAAGTTGCTAACAATCATTCCTTATGGTGTGATTAGAACACTAAAAATAGTTTGTATTTCCAAAGTTTAGATTTAGAAGTTAGCTATGTGTAGTGGAAGGCATTAGTATCCTATAATGTTTGTTCAAAAAATGACTGTCTATTTATTCTAGTTCTATCTTTTAAATTGAATTACAATATTTCTTAATATATTATATATGTGTTTTCCTAAAATTTGATTTTAATTTGAGTTAATTTGTTAATTTGGATATCAAATCTATCTAATTTCATAGTAGAATTTGAATGAAATAAAAATGATTTAATAATAATTAAGTATCATCATGATTGTAATTGTGATCAAATTACTTAATTACGATATATTATATGTACAAATTTTATTATTTTTGAAATAATTTTATTTTATTATTTTTGTGATATTTTTATTTCATTATTTTTTTAAAAAAATTATTTTTATTTTTGAAATATTTTTATTTTATTACTTCTAAAGGATATTTTATGAAATGATTATAACATAATAAGATTAAAAAAATTATTTTAAATAATCTTATTTTTTATTTAAAAAGTATTGTGTCAATAAATTTTTTGATTTAAAATAAAAATTTATCCAACTTCATGGCAAAATTTAAATAAATAATTGCTTAAAAAAATTACAATTAAAATTTTAATATTAATTTATAATTTTTAAAATATTAAATTTATCTAACTTCATGATCAAGTCTAAATAAAAAAATTATTGAGAAGAATTAAAATTATATTTATTACATTTAAAATTAATTTTAATATCATTTCATCATCACAAAAATTTAAATCATAAAAAATTTATAAATGTAAAAAAATTAATAAAAATGTTTTAAAAAAATTTAATGATAATAAATTTGTTAACAAAATATTTTTTTATTTAGTGGATTTAATTTGCATCATATGAAATAAAGTGAGTAAAGTATACAATATGATATAAAAAAAAGAAAAAAATGCTCACACACCCGTTAATTAATACCAAAAATGTCAGATGAGTGGGATGGCATAGTACTAGTGCTATCCCATACCATGACTTAATTAAAAAAACTATTTTTATCTTTTTTTAATAATTTTTTTATAATAAATAAAATATTGAATTTTTTTAAAAGTGGCGAAATAAAAAAATAAAAAAAGAAATGGAATGGGACTATCAGTGCTATCCCACCCACTGCTTTTCACTCTGAAAAAGATAACCTTTTTTATTATTTTTTTGTCTTTATATTTTTATAATAATATATTAAAAAGAAAAATAAATAGAAATATTGTATAAATTATGACTATACATGTAAATTCAGTAAAATATTATATAGAAAATGATAAATATGAGATAATTTTTATGAGAAATAAGATTGAGGTTTTACTAGTTTAACTAGCTCATTCAATTTAATTTTTAAAATATCTTTCACCTCAAGAATATTAAAATAACTTAAACTTTCAAACTATTTTAATTTATCCTATCATAAGAATTATACAAAAATAAAACTTTAATGTCATATGTCAAACAAATAAAATATTAAATTAAAATTAAAATAAAAAATAAAAAAGTAAGAAGGTAGATGGGACGATCACAATTTGAGTGCCTTTTCATCCTATCTTTTTTTTTTTAAAAAAAAGAAGAGTGTCTTTTCTCTCTCTCTCTCTCATAATTGCTACTCATTTACATATTTGTTCTTTTTACTTCCTTTCTTCTTACATCTATCATATTATTTCCTCCTCTTCTTCCTGATTTGCAACTTCAACTTATTTTTTCTTTTTCTTCCTTCTAATATTTATACTTCTCATTATTATTATTATTATTATTATTATTATTATTATTATTATTATTATTATTATTATTATTATTATTCTTTGACTATTTCATTTTTCTTTTATCTCTCTTTAGCATTCCTTTTTCATTTGCTTGCCTATTCTCTTCTTGAATTTTTTGAATACCTTTCCTCTTTTTTTCCTTCTTTTGAAATTTTTTAATTTTCCTCTCCTTCTCATTCCCCTTTCGTAGATGAATTTTCCTTAATTTTTATAAATAAAAATTTAGTAATAATACTTGCATTTAGCCTACATTTAACTTACATTTTATCTAAGCATTATCAGCAAGCCAAAAATTCAACAAAATCTTATTATTTTTTAATATTGATTACCATCATATGCTTAGTACTACCACACAAATTTTCCTTATTTGAATAATTTAAAATTATTTCATCTCATTATAAAAATAGAGATAGGCTAGTAATGAGGTCATAATTGATGGAGTTTACTGTATAACTGAATAAAATGTAATAGATGGGTATGAAGGAGGTGAAATATAGAAGATATGGAAATTGTCAACAACTTTTTATTTACTATTCTTATTCAATAATTTTTTAAATTTTTATTATTTTTATTTTTAAAATTTTTAATGCACTTTATTTTTTAATATTTATTTTATTTATATTATTTTTCATACAAAATTGGGTGTCAATAATATAGCACATAAATAATAAGGCCAAAAAAAAAAAAAACCAAAACCGGTATTAACACTTATAAACAACAATAAATTATAAAATGTTGTCATAAATAAGCCTGTCATTTGAATCATACAACAACATATATATATTTGGTAGTCTTTTTAAGCTAATGCACATATCTCAATTAAGAAATATATAGACCACTCATCGTGCAAGCCTTCCATTTCTTCTTTATTGTAGGAAGCCATATCATTTCTAAAAAACTATATATTTACATACAAAACTTAAATGTTACAAGATAAAATTGTTTTGTAGAAGTGTTCACCTAACTAAAATTCAATTGAATTAGCTTTTTTGAGTCTTCGTTCACCTTCATATGCTTGATTATCTCAACTATGTATTCCATCACGAAGTATGTACATTTGATATTGCATTCTTGTGTAGGGAAATGCAACAAACTAACTCAAAAAAATGTTAATTTTCTATAATTATGATTGATTACTATACTAGATACCTAAACATATAAAATAATGTTACCTTCATTTTGACCTATGTGAGACCACCCACTTGTCGGCATTACCAATCATGTAATATATCCTTAAAACCTTATCGATTATGAGCTTCCAAGTTCCTTATGTGAGGTTTTCCTTAGTAAGTCAAGCTATTACACTATCTTCTTCTAAGGATAGATCATAATAAGCATCGAGTGGAACTTACATCAAAGTAAGAAAATATTTTATAAAATGTAACAAAAAATGAAGTACTCATTCATTACACCTACATACCCTTCATCGTATGGTGCCATGAAGCATTCTTGCCTCCTATCTAGTGTTATGGTTTTATCCATGTACTTATTAGCAAAACTCAAGCATGTTTACCACCTGTTGAGTTGAATATGAGTTTAGGAAGCTATAAAAGATACCAAATTCCATCTTCTCATCAACATGATGCAAATAATTATTATTTCTATAATGTGTAAGCTCAGTTTCATAGTGTCTAATATGTACACAAAAGAAAGGAATATTCGAAGGGTAAAGATGAACACATCTAATTTAAATCTCTACATGACTAACATTTGGCTTCTCTATGTTCAAAAGCTTTAGGATGATCTTTTTGTTTATATTAATGTTAAATACGTCTCTCATAATCTCCTTTCTCATGCACAATAATTTGATGTTTAATCTTTTCATTCTATTTGCAATGGATTGAAGCTCCTAAGGAGGCTAAGATTTGCTTTCTTTAAAGGACTATTGAGGATCAATTACAAAATTATTTGATTCTTTGGACTTATCATCATTATTTTTATTTGCCTTTGATTGCTTTTTGCCAATTTCTCTTGGTTGAGATACTTAAAATGGATAGTGAAAAGTATAAGAATCAAACAACTTAAGCAATGTGTATTTTGATAATGAATAAGGAACTTGAAGCAATGGAAAACCTTACCTCTATGTACAATGTAACTAAAGCCTTTAACTAAGCTAAGCAAGTGCTAATGGCTTGGGTCACCCTAGTTACCTCATTAGCTAGAAATGGCACTTAAGTTGTGCCCTTATTAACAATATCCATCATGACTTTACATTAGTTTTTTAGTAGTGTAATGGTGTGGAACATATAATTTGACAAAGCCATGCCCATCTCACCTGCCTAAAATGGGATTCTATAACCATTAGTAGGCACCTATGTCTACTTTGTAATGATAAATAAACTAATTAACTAGTATTAATGCAAAAATACATGCATATTAAAAGTACCTAGCAATAAGCAAATGGTGACAAGTATTTACCAATGCTAGAAAGTTAAAAAGGGATTAAGGTCAATGAAGCAATGGCTACCTATTTTAGTATAGAGGTCATCATCCATATCTTATCCTCTTTTTATTAGGCTATAGTTGGTCTTATGCTTTCCTGCCTAAATATATCCCTTATTTTCTCCATAAGGTCTTTTTTCCCCTCTTTTCATCACCTTAGCTCTTCCCTATCTCTATTAAATGATCTTCTAGTGTGAGAATTTTTTATGATGTAGGTTTCAAATCCCACTAATCCTCTATCACCATTAACACATTTGTGAAGCTCTTAAATTTCTAGAGTAGCAATCAATATGTCTATCTTCCTTTCTTCCCAAAACTCTTTTAAGGAGGCTTAACATGCAAGCTTATCTTAGCATAATGTAATTAAACATGATTAGTCATTTGCTGATAATTGAACAATACTTTATATTTAATGAATAAAATATTAACATAATTTATTATTCTTTCAATAATCTACTGACTCTCCTTAGTCATGTATTTATCTTAGTAGTTAACTTTGGCTTTCACCCATGATTCATGTTATGTGGAGTTAGGGAAAGAGGTAGATGTTTTAGCAAACTAATCAACAGCCTCAATAAATGCCTAAATCCTTTCCTTTACTAGATCTTCCTGAAGCTTCTTGCATTTAACCTAAGATAACCTATACTTGTAGAACTTTTTTGCTTAGTTCATTTTGTTCTTTATACTTATGGCCTATTGCATAATAATAATAATAATAATAATAATAATAATAATAATAATAATAATAATAATAATAAGTAATGAGAAGATGGTTTTATAGTTAAAATGTAGAATAAAGTACTTGGTAAGATGACTACATTTACTAAAAACTCCTCTTGTTGCATATCTATAAGAAGTTTGCCTATATCTTAGGATTAATCCAATAATATTTTTCAAGGGAACTTTCATTGCCATTCCTTTTTTCAAAGATTAATTCTTGGCTAAATTATGGTTAAAGTCCCTTTACCTCCTAGCCACCACCTAGAGAATGTGTTCTTTACACCCTTTAGGTACATTAAAGATAGTTTCCAAGGTAACACACACATAAATAACACTTTTGCATATGCAATCTAAAAACAATTTTATACATAAGTTGGAAAATGAAATGTAGATGAATATAATTATTTTATGAATACATCCTACCAAATATTCTTTTTAATGTCTTCTAGCTCTTGATGCTAGTGCCTAATGATAATGGGCACTTTAGTGCATACCAATATCCTAATATAGCTATTGAATTGTGTTGCACTAAAAACATATGCTTGACCTTTAGTGTTGTTGAAATAGATTTAGGTTTCCATGAGTTAAGAAAAATGCAAATTAGGAATTTTAAAATATGAGTCCATTTATATATATATAGCTAAAGTGGTTTGTTTTGTTAAGTCCACAGACTAGACTAGACAGTTTGTAGATGAGTTCACATTTTTTTCTTTTCTTTTTCTTTTTACATTTTCACATTCAAACTAAATTAACACACAATACAAACTAATCAAATACTCACTCTCCAGCCCAATTCCTTATCATTCAACTCAACCCAACCTAAATAAATATTTCTAAGTTAATGATTTTATTTCTAAATTAATAATTTTAAAATTAAAAAATTTATTATACTTTATTTAATCTTAAATTGTTAGTGTAGATTAAAAATATATTCAAATATCATTATTATTTTAAAGTTAAAAATATTTTTTCAAAAAAATGCTTGTAAATCCAATTCATAAGTCCTAGGTTCTTAAATGTTAGAACTTAGATTCCTATTCGGGAGTTTATAATTTTTTATCCATACAGACAGGTTTATGAACAAACTGCATAGTTCTATTTAACACCTATATTGATGCTTGTCATTAAATCTACTCTTAACCTCTCTTTTTTGGCATGTTAGATGATCATGTCCTTTATATTTGTCAAACTTATAGTACCCTTTTTTTCTATTGTCACCTTTAACAAAGCCAGAATCCATGTCACTTCTTTTTTGAAGAGTTATAACAATAGCAACATAAACATTTAACTTATGTGTCAAGCAATTTTTTACATGTATTCAAGCATATATATGTGATAACTTAAATAATAAAGAACAACTGGAAATCATTTTATCACATTTGGTTTAAAACAAAACATTACCCATAACAAATTGAAATTGGTTCTTAACAGAGCCACACTAATGTAAAATATAGCTCTAAAAATGTAACATCCAAGAAAAATTGATATTTTCAAAAATAGAAGCATAAAGTAGGGCATGTATTCAAGATCATAACTTTTTAAGTTAAATAATGAGCCTAAATTATGTTCCTAACCATTAAAGAATAATTTTAAAGCACAAAATGAAACTTTTCAATAATGTACAAGAATACTAATAATCTAACCTTGAAGACCTCACCCTAAATAAAAAATACAAACTAAACATAAGAGAATCAAGAAAAATGCCTCAAATAATGTGAAATATATGGTTGAAGATGAAAGAACATTGACACCACACAATTATTAGAGTCAAAGGAATGGGGAACACTAACAAATGAAGCACAAATCACCATGCAAATGAAGTATATTTATGGTTCTATCTACAATTTTGAGAAACAAAGCCAAAAATATAATAGTGTAGCACTTTTCATATTGGTTATCAATTAAAAAAATCAATATCTAAACTTTATATGCTAGTAATAACTAAAACCAATATCTAATATTTGAAGTATAATTACAAAAATGCCACTTGAAATAGACTTTCAACCTCAATTTTGTATAGGAACTGATATCTAATATTTATCCTTATCTTTGAATTTAATGGTTCGCTTACTTTTTCAATGTCAGATCTTTAATAAAATCATGTAATAAGTCATATTTTTAACCATGTTAGTTTTTTTTATTAAATAGCTAAGGTGGTTTATAATACATGATTTTTTTAAAAATATAAAACATTTTAGCTAGGCATTGTTATAATCAATAGTTACCATTTTATATGCTGAACAATAAATCATTATTATTATACAGTTAAATCTTTGAAATATGTTTTCAAATTTAAAGTATATGACACCAAAATTTCAATAAATCATTATCATATATCATAATGAAACATTACATTGTAAAATTACAATTAAAATACACCAAAGATTGAATAAATCTATTATATTATAATAAAACAATATACAATCAAATGAAATTACAAATAAAAGGTCCTTTCTTGATGCCAAATCCCTTTGTTGTTTAAATTACCTTAAACATAAGTGTTTGAATAGAAGAACTATACTATGTATGTATGGAAAAAATATAAGTTTGTTTAGTTCTTCACCCAAATCCCAATGAAGAAAGCAGGAG
The DNA here is from genome assembly GCA_020226215.1 of Sindora glabra. Lineage (NCBI taxonomy): Eukaryota > Viridiplantae > Streptophyta > Magnoliopsida > Fabales > Fabaceae > Sindora > Sindora glabra. Next base: position 53,682,713 of record CM035230.1, on the reverse strand, counting down.
ACACCTTGACTTTCATATGACTAACATTGATCTCATGTATGAATCTTGTTAGGAATCTCCTTAAAACATTCTATCCATTATGTGAGAGCGATAGGACTCCAAAAATGGATGGGTAAGATATTTTAACAATATTCCTAACAATAGATATTCTTGAAGACTTCAAGTTTAAAAGCTTTCCGGCACATAAAAATGGAAAGTCAGAGAGTGAAGCATGAAACTTAAAAGCCTTCTAGTACACAAACCACAATATTTATTTAGATAAAATTGATATACTAGGATATATCAAGTTTTAAATTTGGTAGTTGCCATCACTTTAAATGTCGATCATTTAAAAAATTGATGTGGCAAACTTATCCCCTATTTTTGAATTGACTCTTCTTCTCCTTTTAAGCATTGATTTTCTAATAATCAACATTGAAAAGTATTATAGTTTTATAATATCAATTTCTAATTACAGTTGACATGTTAAGTTAATCTTATTTTCAAAAATGTCACCATGTTATTATATATATATATCGATTTTCACTTTAATCGATATTGCATCATAATTTTGCAGTAGTAAGAGAGAAAATAAAAAATTAAAGTATAAATTATTTGTAATTAATTACTTATAGAATTCTAATCTTATACCAAGTACTTGCATTTCTCTCTTTTTTTATGAAGTTTATTTTTATTACATAAGTATAAATTTCTCTTATTACAAATATATGTATTTTAAAATTTTAAGAGAATGGAGTATATCATAACATATATATAAATATAAAAAAGAAAAAATATGAAGCTTTGGGAGGCAAAGGCCCCCCTTAGCTCCAACATTGACCATATAGAATGATTGGTGTTAAGGAGATTTGATCCCTAGATTAAAAGAAGTTATAATAATTTTATTCAAATCCCCACAATTAATTAGATGAATCCATATTAACATATATATTTTGACGTCATCAATGTTAAAATTTTAAAAAAATATATATAATTTCTTAACTTATCAAAAAAAAAAAATTGATATCATTAGAGTATGATTGAAAAGATTTCCTTTATATAAAACGAGCATTATAATATTCAAAATACTATATTCTAAATACTCCAATGAACTACAAAATAAATATAAAAGAACAGTGTAGATAATGATTGATGATATATTTATTCATAAATGAAACTTGTCCATCTGAATTATATTTGATCTCGATGTGAACCATATATTTGGTTTTCATAATAATATATAATTTCCAAACATGCGGACCCCATAATATATTTTCGTTTGAAAGTTTTCAACCGTCTTTTGTGTAACTCACCATTCCCCAGCAAAATTAGAAAGTCCGGAGAACCAAATGTTTACTACTCATAAGAAAAAAGATAGAATGTTCATCCTTGTTTGAAATCAGGAAAAGAGATTACGTGCCATTCTCTGGTCAACATAACATTGTGCAAAAGGATTTAACTGGTCAATGTATATTTAATTATACGTCTCCACTGACTTCTTAAAATTTTATATATAATTATTATAATTATAATATAATTATACCTTTCATTTAAAATATATTTATTAACTTTATATTTTATTTCACTTAAAATATATTTATCTTTAGAACTCCCTCAACTTTATCGCCATCCTCGTTAACTGATCCCACGTGCCTCGACCCTTCTTCACATGGGTGGTCGTCCGCTGGAACATTGCACCACGCCTCTTTCAACTGGTTGTGTCCCCCCCCCCCCCCCCAAAAAAAAAAAAACACGCACACACACACACAGAGAAAGCTTGTCGGCGGTTTAACCTTCGAAGGATGGCAATGTCTAATTCCACCAATCCTAGAGAATCATGGATGCAGTTACACGGATGGATCTGTGCCCAATCTTGCATGGATTCCAAACATCTTCGGAATGTTAATTATGTCAGAGGTTTAAAATGATAATAAAACAAAAGGTATAATATATATGCTTGTTTACCAACAAGCGATTGGACACGGTAGAAGGCATGGCTCCGAACAGGTTTTACTTGTTTCACATAAATTTGAAACTTAAATATTATTCTTATTAGAAGAAGAAAAATGTAGTAATATACTAATAAATTTTCAGGATAATTTCCCCATTTAGAGTCTCAAGAAAAAAAATCATATATGCTTGTTTTTATTTGATGTATCAATAAAAGAATATTATGCGCAGAGTAGATTTTAAAAAAAATATAAGAAAATTAAAAAAAATGACGCAAGTTTGAAATGTCAATTAAACCCATACTTGAAGGGTTTAGACTACAATTTGTTGCCGTTTGGGGCTGGAAGAACGTCGCGTGCAGGACGGCTTCTGGCTCTTCGAATGGTGCTGTTTTACCTAGCATCTTTGTTGAATTTTTGAGTGAATTCCCAAAGAAAAAGAAATCTATATAACTTCCTACAATATACATCGATGTAATTTCAATTTTATTGCCGTGGGTTAACTAATTTTGTAAAATGTCAAAAATTTCATACGCATTCAAAATTTTTTCTCACAAAATTTCCTGTGTTCCCCCGAATTGGACTCAGTGTTATGATAAAATTCTTAATAAAATTATGTTTAGTCCCTTGAACAATTTATGCCTAGCATCGCTTTTTGTTGCGGAATAGCACTGAAGATTGATTTGCTAGAACAAGATGAATATTTTGTTTCACCTCATCTCATTTTCAAGTACATACCAATGATACAGGCCATGGTTCAAACTTTCACAATGCAATGCGAGAGTTTGAATTATTATTCTACAACATAAATCCTAGCTAGACCATAATACTTACATATCTCACAAAAGAGAAAATATCTAATCAAGCTAGCTACTAGCTAGTTTACATTATTATCATCTTTCATCATATTTAAAATGGATTTAACTTCTTTTAATGTACAAAATTTTAGAAAATAAAATGTATTATCATAATCATCCATAAGAAAATTAAGAAAATAAATAATTATATATTTTAAAATTATTTTTTAATCCTATCATTAATTTTCTCATCGATAACTCATGATATACTTTTCTCTCTAAAATATTTAAAAGAGTTAAATCCATATCATATTACTGGTAAACTGAATCTGGCAGCCGGGCTTTAGGGATGCCAACAAGAGCTATGCCTTTCCGAAGGGTTAACCCACCTACTTCAGTCTGATCTTCCAAAACCCCACCAGGAAATTCCCATTCAAACGCATGCAACAAAGATGCCAAGTAAAACTGCACCATTCGAAGAGCCAGAAGCCTTCCTGCGCACGACCTTCTTCCAGCCCCAAACGGCAACAAATTGTAGTCTAAACCCTTCACATCAATGCTCGATCCGACGAATCTTTCCGGCATGAATTCCAGGGGATTTTCCCAAACATTTGGATCTCTTCCCATTCCCCAGATGTTGAGAAAAATTATACAATCTTTTGGGACGTCGTAGCCGTTTATTTTGCAGCCTTCTTCGGCACGTCGGGCAACAGAAAATGGGGCTGGCGGGTGTAGACGAAGGAGTTCTTTTACAAGTGCTTGTAAGTAGGGCATATTAGCAATGTCACTTTCTTCAACACATCTGTCTTTGCCTACTACTTGATCCAGTTCAGACAGTACTTTGTGATAAATGTTAGGGTTTTTTAAGATTTCAGCCATTCCCCATTCGATTGTGGCTGATGTTGTCTCTGAACCTGCAAGAAATGCTTCCTGACATTGGAAAAAGAAATAGAAAATTTTAGCATTCCGACAAGAATTAGAAGAAAGGGATCTATTTCATGTATCGTTGGTGTAATTATATCTACAACAATTGTTACTTGCTCTCCGAAAATGTTATAAATCTTGAAAATAAAATTTAAAATTATTTTTATTTATTGAATTGAACTTTATAAAATATTTTAGTATTTTATAAGTAATGACAATTCTTAGATTTATATTAGAAACTCAATTTTAAATATTATTTTTCAGTCCATACAACATTATTGCTTGTTCCTATAAATGAGACAATGAGACAAATAATAGATAGCAATTTATGTGATATTAATTTACTATAAAATAAAAAGGGTTATACTACAATAAATTCAAACTTCTAAAAAGTTGAGTGTTTTCACATTGAATTATATTTAATGTATTTAAATATATATTTTTAATCTTAATTCAATTATTTTGAAATTTAAAAAAAGAAAGAAAATTCAAGAAAAACCTTGGACAGAATGACTTCCCACTTTGCTATAGCATTACCCTAATAAAAATCCTTTAAAATGTGAAACAAGAATAATGTTATTTCTAATGTATATTCCCACGTCTGATTCATATTCTCTCAGACCGGTGTAGTGGTTATTAGTATTTGCCATTGATTTAGACGGAAATGCAGATCAGACTTGGACGTACTAATAGTACTACTATATAATTAAAAAGGTGATTGACTCCACGACTTACAGCAATCATCCCTTTGATGACAACTGTGGGAAGTTTCTTCGATCCATCTTCTGCACTATCACCTTCATACTCCAGCAACCTATCCAATATATCCATTTTCACATTCTGATCCTTCTCATCAGTCTTGTTTTTCCTCTCTTCCAATCTCATGTCAAGTAGCGTTACGATAAAGGCGTCTAGTGGCTTGAATATATCTGTCAACTTCCTTCTGATGCCATGAGGATCAAATGGCTTCAATATTGGAATAAAATCAGCAGTATTTATCACACCAATGGTTACTAATATCTCCCAAAATGCCTTTTTTAGTTCTTTGACTTCCTCTCCTTTGATATCAAAGAGGCTCTTTGAAAGCACAAGGTTGCTGATAATGTTGGCTAAGGCCACGTATATATAATCTGTTATGTTGACTGAAGCGTTTGTTAAGGAAGTTGAATACATTTCCTTTATGGTCCCACGAACCTGCAATAAGTTTTATACAAAAAAGGCAAAGGTGACCAATTTTTTTAATTATACAAATAAGCGCACTGCAATGAGTATTATGTAAAAGCAATGATTGGATTTTACAAAACTTGCTCTATGCATTAAAATAATTTTGAATGTCTCAAAAATTAAAAAAATTAAAATTCTAATATATGTAAATCTGAATTGGACTCTTTTAAAATATAAGATATATTTTAAAAGGTAAAGTGAAATATGATAACTTTTGATAAGAAAATAAAAAGTGGGTAGTCAAAAATTTAAAAATCACATTCTTAATTAGTCATTATTTATTTAATTCCAAATCATTGATTTTTTTACATAAGAGTTGTGATGTCTCATTATACTCATTAAAATATATCTTGAGTCAGATCCATTTTCATATACCGAACAATGAGTAATAAAATTGACAATTATATTTCATTTATTGAATAGAACTAATCGAAGAAAAATATTATATTTAAAGCATTTAAGAATTTTATTAAAAAAAATTTGTATAGCCTCAAAGCATCATTGACATTGAACTGTCTACTTCCATTATATGAAGGATCATAACGATAATATCGAATAAATATTATTGCCCGATGCGTATCAATTAAAATGATAAGAGGTGCTATCAATGCAGCATCTAAATTTGTAACTATACTGAAAAAAAAAGAAGGAAATGATCCTCCCCATTTAATTAGCATGTATGGTGACTAAAGTTTCTCTTAATATATACGACCGAAGCATCTTATAATTTGACAGGCTCTTTTTAATAATTAATATATAAAATTTTAGAGATGAATTGGCGATATAGTGAATAATAGGTAGGTTTTGCTTGGACGGCCTCGTGTCAACATACAATAATTAATCAACCACATCTGCCATTATGCATCTAATAGGATCCTCCCACTTTATAACAACCGTCCAACTAATATTGTAAATTATTTTGTACATGCTTTGTGGGTCCGTTCATGACAAGAATTTAACATCCATATTCAAATAAATATATTATTTAATAATTTTTTGTGTCAAATATGATGGTGATTCGATTTCATTTCCTCATTATGATGATTAACATATAGACAAGGCTTTGAGTACTAATAGAATTTGATCATTATTTTCTGCTTTATATATATATATATATATATATATATATATATATATATATATATATATATATATATATATATAATGTAGAGAGTTTTTTAAGTGAAGAATTTTTTTTAATGACTGCAAAATGAGAAAGAAATGAACTAGAATGAGAGGATTCGATAAGGAGATTGTTTGAAAGAGAATTGACTGCAATTAACAATTTAAATTTATAAAAAAAAAGTTAGAATCTATAATTTCTATATTTTAGTAGTGAATTTTTTTTTTCTGTTATTTGTCACCTTAAATTTAAAGAATTTTCCACTCAAAATTGAGTATATCTTATTACTATTATAATTTTGGGAGAAATTTTAGTGTAGCAATTACATCAATGCCGCATTCAATTATTAAGTTAGTTAAGCTTAACTGTCATCTTACCATTGGTTCTAAGCACTTACGATGCCCCAACTCTTACAGTTTTTTGTTATGATAATAAAAATAATAATCTGCCTAATTCACACTTATAAAATCCTAGTTTCGAGCTGTAGATGTAATAAAAAGTAAAGTTGCCAAAGTAATACTGAAAGTGATTGTGACGCTGTGGTGCAGTCCTATCCTTCCCTTTCTTTTTTATAAAGAAGAAAAACACTTCTAGAGTCCAAAGTTGTGTTGCTTCACTAAAACATAATCACCGGGCGCCGACAAAGAGAAATCAATTAAATTATAAATGAGTTATTATTAGTCACACTTATTTCTTAATGTTTTCACTTTTTTATTGTATATTTAATAAAATCAAAACAAATGATATCAAAAAATAAATATACACGATCACTTTGAATGAAATTTTGTCAAGATGTAAAACGAGTAAAAATAAATAAATAAAAAGAAAAAATAAGTTAACCTTGATATATAAAAACTAGATATACCTCTTTTTTAGTTCGAAAACTTTATTTAAATTGTCTCTCATTATGAAACATATCACACAAAAATTTATATTAAAATAGTCAGTTTCTATGATTAATGATGTTATTAAATTAATTAACGTGAAGAATACTAATTATTTTATGAATTTAAATTTGATTCATTGACAATATAAATTAATTCTGCACTATCATTTATTTTTATATTGTTATATCATAAAAAGTGTTAAAAGTCTCTTATTATTAGTAAAAATTTATAATTGTTATTAGATTTTTAATTAAGTATCACTTTCAAATTTATTAATAATGCAAAATAATTTACATTGACCATGTATCAAGTTTAAACCCTTGTTATATACGTTTTAAACTCTCATTTTTCCCTGAAAAAAAATCTAGTACTTCTTCCAATAAAAAGGTATAATTGGAAGCAATATTTTTCATAATAATAATAATTTTATCATCATTTAATTTTATCAATAATAAAAATCAAATAAATATATGACCTAAAAAAATGTCATATCCTAAAAATAAATCAAAAAAATTTGCATTCATACGTGAGAAGTTGACTTAACAAAGGAAACTCATACCCAGAAAAATCTCAAAAGTTCTAGTTCAAACCTAACAAATACAAAAATGAATAGCATATATGTAATAAATAAAAAAATTATAAGAAAATATAAAAAAATTGTAGATAAACAAAAATATTTTAACCTAAATATGTTAAAGAAACAACAAATCGAATTAAAAAAAGTTGATTAATTAAAGAATCGTAATCTGACGTTCAACAACAATATTTAATTTCCTATGATAAAAACTAATTTTTCCCTCAAATTTTAATACTAGCAATGCAAAGAAAAAAAATTATAAAATTGCTTTTTTTATTTTAAAAAATTCCATAAAATTTTAAATATTGGAATAGTAGAGTAATTAAATATTCTTTTATGCATAAATCTTGTTTTTATTTAATAGATATTTAAGGGTTAATCTATCATGTTTCTAGCAGAATATACTTAACTAAAATAAAGTGTAAGATTTTAAAATAGAATGATATCATAATTTTTGTTTACTTTTAAAGTTAGTGACACACTCTTTTCTTCAAATAAAGCGCCCGATTTTTCTTCAAAACTATATATATAAAGTATGCTGTATTTCATATGTATTAAAACATTTCAAATTAAATAAAGGTTTTTTAAACTCTTCAAAGTTTTCTTGTCTACGCACGTTCTTTTACAGGTCCAAAGGCACTAGATCTTATAGAGAAATCCAATCACACATGTAAAAAGAAGTGGACAAGAAAGTGAGTAGAAGAGCATAGTAGGATCAGCACCAGTCTCTCATATTAGATAGGATTAATTTACCTGTTGCTCCCGAACTTGTTCAAATGCCAGAAGTGAATTGTTGGAGAGAATATCACTGATCATGATTCTCCTAAGCACCGACCACCGAGGACTGTGTGGAATCCAAAGAATGGAAGCAGCGTCGTATGTGACAACTCTAATAGCCTCAGTGATTGTGCGGTTATAGAAGAAAGCCTCCTCTAATTTGAAGACTTCAAAAGCCATTTCTGGTGATGAGACCACTATTGCTGGCTTCAGACCCATCTTCAGACTGCAAATGGGGCCATATTTTTTGGAAAGGTTAGACAAATCTTCATGAAAGCGTTTGGAGAACAGAGTAAGATTGCCAATTATAGGCCATCCAACGGGGCCCGGTGGAGCATTCTTCCAGTTCTGACGCTTGGGTTTGAAGATTGTAGGGAGGAAATAAAAGGTTGCAATTGATGTGAGAAGTGAAATGGTAGTGACTAGAAAAGAGGAGGAGAAGTAGCTGAGTACAGCTGAGATGAGAGAAGAATCCATATTTTGCTGGGTTTTCCTTGGGCTATGGAATGACTTGTTGATAATGGTGGTATCCTGGTTTTTTATAATGAAATGGTCTTAAGGTGATATTTGTCTTTTCCTCGCTTCTTGCTGATCAATGCCATTATTTTATAGAATTATAGATTCCTTAAAAAGACATAAATAGAAAATAAATTGACAAAAAAAGGATAACTTTATCTTATTTTATATTATATAAGTGGAAGATAAAATCTTTAATAAAATTTTTAATATTATTTGAATCAACAATTCTTCTCGACACCTTTTAATACTTTATTAGTTTTGAGACATAACTTTTAATTTTGTTGCTACTGTGGGAAAAAAATATTCTCTTCCCAATACACGTGTATCAGAAAATTAAACTAGTGAGAGCAATATTATAATATAATATATGAATAATATTGCATAATTAAACGCCAAACATTAGAGGAAAAAAAAACAAGCAAAGAATGAAAAGAGAATCATTATATCATAAATTTAGTTAAAAAAATTTATGTAAACATTGACAACTTTCAAGTCATATCCTTCTATCTTTTTCTGATATTTACAGAAGTTTTTACGTAATTCTTATAAACATCTACATACTATAAATCATTAATTAATACAAATATTTTTAGTTCAAAAATATTGATTTGATAAAAAATTTTAATTATACTTTAATATAAAAATGTAACTATAATAAAAAATAATAATCGATTGATAGCAATTTAAATTTGGCTCCAGCTCAGTTGTTATATTTTCAAATTCAGAATTATATATATATATATATATATATATATATATATATATATATATATATATGTAGATATATATATATGTATGTATGTATATAATATTGTTTTCTTACGTTAAAAGTGGAAAATCCCTCTAAAGACAAACTATGTGACTCGTTAAAATGATTTTAAAGATAGATATCATCGATACTACACGCAATTTTAAAATAACGGAATTCAAGGTTACCTGCGTGTCTTGAACGTTCCCACAAAAGAAAAAATTCACATCATTAGTTTGAGTGTCGATTGTGTATATCTGCTACCAAACTAGAATATAAAAATTAGAATTGACTTAGTGGTTGTTTCTTGCGAAAGATGGCAGAATGAAGCGAAAATTTTTAAATGATATATATGTACCATAAAAAAATTAGATATAAATTAATATATTTAATTTATTTAAATGTTACTATTTAGTTAATTCACATTTTAATATAGGTTTTAAATTTTATCTTTTAATAGTGTAAGCAATCTTTTATATTATCGCTTAATCATGTATTGCAATACTAATCAAAATTGTTAAAAAAAAATTATTATGAATAATTATTGAATTTATTAAATGTGAATGTTTATAAATCTGATGTTATACTTTTAATTATAGTCAATTATTACATCAAATATTACATTATTATTATAGTCAATTATTAGGTTTCAATTTTATTTATAGATTATCATTATGAAATTGTACCATTTAACCAATTTGTCCTATAAATATGAATTATGTAAATTATTTCTAATATAATTGAATTAAATATTCTCCTCCTTCGCTGAGAGCCTTTGGCTTAAGTGACACCCAACATCCCTTGAAGGCTTTATGCCTTCTGCTACATCTAGAGTTCGATCTTAAATCCTTGTGTGTATGCATCTAATGGTTTAACCACTCCTATTATTACTAAAAATAATATTCTCCTCCTTTTTAAAATTGTCCTTTGTATCTTTTATATCTTTTTTTATTATTTCTTAAGTATTTATTTTATTATTTTTATAACACAACATCATCATAAGACTATAATTCACTTAGATAATTGCTTCCAGACATAAATTATTTTACTTTATCTTGTTACTTTGTGCTAATATAGTAATTCTTCTCTCTTATCTCATTTTTATTCCTTTTTTTATTCATACTATGATTTTGATTGCTATAATGGCTTTAACATTTTATTGGTTTCATTTGAAGAAACAATAGTTACAAAATATTGAACAATGAATTAAATTGAGAAAGAGAAAATAACATAAATTCATGTGTATGACATATTAAACATATGAGAATTTATTCCTGGATGCTAAATAAATGAAAATTTTAAATCTATTTTTGAAGTGCATGTTGGTTTTTATAAACTATGCAAGTACACACACACACACACACACACACACACACACACACATATATATATATATATATATATATATGTGTGTGTGTGTGTGTGTGTGTGTGTGTGTGTGTGTGTGTTATGCAACTATGGATATGTTGTAAAAACTTGATTATGTTATTATCTTGTGATTGAAAAAAATTGCTATATGAAATAATTATATATATTATGTTGATATAGAAAGAAAATTTACTTGCATGATAAGTCTAACTTTACATAAAGATGAACATGAACATTCAAGAAACTAAGTTTGGAAAAGGAAAAGAATTATCAAGAAGCAAGTGATATACAAGTATACATATATTTAATAATTACATAAAGATATATAATTTACCTTTCTTTTTTATCTCATTCACTTTTTATATAATCTGAAATATGCCTTTTGTAAATTTGATAATTTTTGCAAAGATTGATCACCATATAAATTAACAATGAAAAGGAAAATTGATAGTTGATTAATAATTATATGAATAACACATTAATTAATAATTTTCTTCAATATTCAACTTTTGTTATATTGAAAATTTTCTAATTTATTTTTACATGACTATGATAGTATTATTTCAAATCTTGCAAATCTTGAATTTGCGACTTTGGACATTATAGGAAAAAATTATTTGTCATCAGTATTAGATGCTAAAATTCATTTAAATGCAAAAGGTCTCAGAGACATAATTAAAGAAGGAAACAAAATATCTAATCAAGAAATGGCCAAAGTAATTATTTTTCTTTGTCATCATCTCCATGAAGGTTTAAAAATTGAATACCTCATGATAAAAGATCCATATATTCTTTGGAATAATTTAAAAGAAAGATATGACCACCAAAAAATAGTGAACCTCTCAAAAGCTTGTTATGATTGGATGCACTTACACTTACAAAATTTCAAAATTATAAGTGAATATAACTTAACAATATTTAGAGTTAGTTCTCAATTGAAATTATGTGGTGATAAGGTCTTCTTTCAGATTAGAGAGCCTACCTACAGGAAGCTCACTTTGGAGTTTCTTAGCACATTCTACTTGGAGAGATATTTTGGGACAGTCGATTTGGCTGACACTGTGCAGTTCCGTCTAGGAGGAGTTGCATATTCTATGAGTGTGACCCAACTTTCCGTCTGCTTGGGACTTTATTCTGTGGAGTTTGTGACTACTCCAGAGTATCATGAGATGCTGGTAGAACTGCCCCACGAGACCCAGGAGTGGCAAGTATAGACTGATATAGCTACTGGGAACACTTATGATCCCACCAAGAGCAAAGCGCCTAGCCTTAGGAGGGTTGCCTGGCGAGTGCTTCACTCTATCTTCAATCACACTTTGAGTGGACAGGGGCACAGTCATGGGGTTGTGAGCACTGCTGATATACTCTTCTTATATAGCATGATTCAGAAAGTGCCTATTCACATTGGAGGTGCCTTCGCTCACTTCTTCTTAACTCAGGCATCAGACAGGAGAGCTACGAGCATAGCTGCTGGTCCATATATCACCAGACTAGCCAGGCAATTAGGAGTTTTTGATCGACCATATGGATCCCTCACTATAGTCTCTCACATGGCACCCCTTCGAAGGGGCATTCTTCTGGCTATGGGGATTCAGCCTATGCAGCAGCAGCAGCAGCCCCATAAGAAGGAGCAGCATAATCTAGGATATGATGGCGATCGTGATCCAGCTCCTGATATGGGTCCATCATCTTCTATGAGGAGCAGAGTTCCATCCGAGGCCTACTTCCGGGGCTATACTTTTTAGTCAGCAGTAGATTCTGGCTTAGCTCCGGCTTATATCCGAGCGTCAGATGAGGATCGAGGGACTTTATGACGACTTGGACAGGCGATCTTGACATATTGAGAGCATGGTTGAGCCCCTGTTCCAGCTTTTCCACCCCTCTTCCCCAGTTGACCTGGACCCTCCTACTTAGTAGCTCGCACCGTTTATTTTTTTCTTTTTTTACTTAGCTATTCTGTTTTCTTTTTACTTATTTCTACTTTCTACTTCCATTTATCTGGTCTGTACTTATATTGACCCTGCACTTTCATTTACTCTTTATTATATTTACTATTTCTCTTTTATTTTCTTGCACTCTTGATATTAATGTCTGTAATAACTAACAGCATATTATTTTCCAGTATTGTATCTTCTTTCTTCTAGATTACAGCCTCCTCTCTATCTCCTACTCTGTCTCTACTTCTGGATCTCCCTGCAATCATGATCTATATTGGGCCACCATGCTCCACTTGTTAGGGAAGTTTTAGTCCCTCATCTATTTTCTGTCTCTTTTCCCATTTACCTTATTTGTACATTGAGGACAATGTCCAATTTTAAGTATGGGGGAGCAGTGTTTAGAATGATTTGCAATGTTTTGCACTTGAACTTGCTTGATTGATTTAGGGTACTGAAATTTGCTCCAATTTCAATGATATAAAAAAAATTTTAAAAAAAAATTAAAAAAATAATATAAAAAAAATTTAAGGCAATCTTTTGAATAAAGTGATTGATTCATGTCTTGCTACTTTAATGATTATCTGGTAACTTAATAAGGAAAATCTAAAGCTTGAAATTAAGAGAAATAAGCATAATTGACTCTTGTGAGGTTTGAACCTTTTGAGCAATTTTCACATTAGAAATAGAAGTTCATTTTTTATCTTCTTAAGGGATTATGTCATCACTCTTGACTTTTTGCTCTAGAACTTGCATTTGGTCTTTTTGAGGCTACATTTTATGTATTTTGCATGTCAGAAATGATGAGGCCATGTTTCTTCGCCCTTCTTTTTATTTTTTTGGCTTATTTGAATCCTTTTCTTTGATTTACCCTAAACTTTTCAGCTTTGCCCCTAGTTAGTCACTTTGAGCGTTGGACCTTCATTTCTAACCTAACCATATTATGTACATCCAAAGCCACTGCCCAAGTAAACTTGAACCTTAGAGTTTGAGGGAATTTAGACATATTATATGAGTTTGGCTATCACTTAGAAGTCCTTACTTAGTGCTGCTAGTTGGATAAGTTTATTTATAGCTTTGATTGTTAAAAAAAATAATAAAAAAAAACAAAACACCATAAATACCAAAAAATGGTGTCAAATAAATAATTTTGGGAAGAAGAAAAGGAAGAAAAGCTTGTTAGGAATAAATAAATAAATAAATAATAATAATGTTGTGTTTGCTGATTAATATATATATATATAAAAAAATGAAAAAAAAATGATGAAAATCAAAAAGAGAAGAATGAAGGTTAAAGCAAGGGTAGAAGCAGGGTATTATGTTAAGCTGAGTAATGGAACTCGACAATGGTCAAATTCATGACCAATGTGTCTTTTTCCTTCAAACTCATGACTCTATCACTTTTCACCCCTTGATGTTCCTTTCCCCTATCCTCACCTTTTTCCTTAATAAAGTCCTCTGATTTGCATGCATTTTACAATATAGTAGTGGAGATTAGAGTTTTTGCAAGCATATGGTAGCATTAAGTCATGAGCTAATTGACTTGAGAGTATACATAAGCCTTATCTTGAGAGTGAGAGTAAATACTTTACCTGTGAGGCTACTCTCTTTTGCTTTTATGCTGAGGATTGACTTGTTTAGTTGCTTTATTTTCATTTAGTTGCTTGGCATGACTTGATCCTAATCTTTGATTTGTTGAATGATTGCCTGATTATATATATAAAAAAAAAGAAAAAAAAGAAGAAGAAAAAGGAAAGAATAAAAATTGGAGTAGATTTTCTATTCTCTTACTTCCTTACTCGAGGATGAGCAAGATTCAAATGTAGGAGAATTGATAAATGCACAATTGCACTTAAATTCTATGAGTTTCATCACTTATTTACTTAGTATTTTGTACAAATTGATTGAAAAAAGATACTTAGATGCTCGATATTTTATTTTCGGGCTTTGAAATGACACATATGAGCATTAGAAAAGGATCCGGAGGCAAAACTATGTAAATTGTGGAGAATCGAAGTAAATTTGCTCACCTGGCAAAGAACACGGGGTATGGGAACCTCATGTTGAAGGCCGTGTATCCTTCTGGAATGCTTCGAGGCTTCACTGAACTGCTCAGAGAAGAACACGGGGGTAAACACGGGACGTGTCATACACCGTGTATCATACTGCCCTTCGCTTCTGAGGTAAACACGGGGGGTGTCACACCTCGTGTAGCATGTTGATCAGCCTTCGTCGAAGAACACGGGGTACAACATGGGCCGTGTCATACCCCGTGTACATTACTGCTTGATACTTCGGAGAAGAACACGGGACGTGTTGCACAATGTGTATCGTGCTGCTCAACTTTCGCTGAGAAACACGTGGTACAACACGGGCCGTGTTAGACCCCGTGTACATCACCAATATAAGTTTTGTGCAAAATTTTGAAAAAAAAAGGAAAAAAGGGGGAGAAACTGAAAATTAACAAGGAAAGCTGCTAGGAGAGACCCAAACTCACCAAGGGCACCTTCTAACGTGGATTCGAGCAAGGAATTTGTAGATCTTCATGAATTATTTGAATTCCCTCTTTGTTTTCTAGTTTTCTTCTGATTTTGTAATGTTTTCACACTAAACCCTTGTGCTCAGCTTGGGTGAACTTGTTCATGAATTTATGGATTTGAATTTTATATAATCTAGCTTGATTTACTGTTGATTTATGATTTGATTATGCTATTTGTGCTAGAACAAACCAATATATCCGGAATATTGGATTTGTGTTATGGATTAATTGATTCTAGGTTGAAATGACCAATTAATTAATCGGACCTTGCATGATCATTGGGAATATTAATTAGACTTAGGAATTAAGCTAATTGGATTCTTTTGCACAGGATGAAATGTCTAAAAATGGATTCTAAAGCATGTTAATGCAACCTAGATGAGTGATTACTAGAGTAATTCTAGGCACTTAATCTTTTGGTTAGTAGCTAGTAGCCTTGCAATGAGGTATAGCTTAATTTAGGTAATCCAGCAGTCTAAATTAACAGTAAACCAAGTTAGAGGATTACATTCATTCCATAATGAAATGTACAAGGGAACCTTAAGCTGAGTACACTTTCATTTCATTGAATTAAACCTTTTCTTGATAACTAAGCTCTGTTTTACATTTTATCCTTAATTCACACTATCAATTGATATGCCTAGATAATTTTACTTGAAATTCAGTTAGTATTCAACGTGCAATTCCTGTGGAGATGATAATCTTTTATATTATAACTCGACTTAACCTGTGCACTTGCGGGATTGCGGTCACCAAGTCTTAGAGAGAATTGGGGATAATGCATACAAATTGGACTTGCCAGGTGAGTATGGTGTAAGTGCTACTTTTAATGTATCTAATTTATCTCTCTTTGATGTAGGTGATGAAGAGTCAAATTCGAGGTCAAATTCTCTTGAAGAAGGAGGGGTTGATAAGAATCTAAGAAGGCTCATAGAAGATAAAGGCTTGAAGGCATTGGAAGAGCTTCAAGGACCAATGACAAGAGTAAAGGCAAAGAGGATTAATGAAGATCTAGAGAAGATGGTTGCTGCCATATTTGAAAGAAGGCCCAATTTGAAGTTAAAAGAGTCCAAGATGCTCAATTGCATGTATTTGGAAGACTTGGGCTCCAATGAATCCATCAGCATTTAGTTAGTTTAGCATTTTTATAATAAATGGGTCTTTATGGGCTGAAACTTGTTTTTAGATTTATTTTGACATGAAGACTTGTTATTTTATTTAGGTCACTTAGAATTAGGCTTGTTAGTGTATAAGGCCCATTAGGGTTTGTTTGTAGGTGCTGGTCATATATAAGCTCTTGTAAACATATTTTTATTCAGTTTTGAATACAATTTGAAATTGAGAGCTTGTGACTCTTAGGTTCTTAAGTGAGCCAATTATCCTTGATCTTATCAAGAGGTTTCCTCTTGTGGCGATCTTTCCTTCGGCTTATCAATTTGTGATTGTAGCACCCACCCTCCATTTTTTTTGTTTCAAATCCAATTCAAGATCCGTCATTATTTCATCATCGCCCATGCAATTTCTTGTTTTATTATCGATAATGTTGTCGTTGGTAAAATTTGTTATAATCTATAGCAACAATTGAATATTTGTCGTTGCTAAAAATATCGTCAGTGTTGATCTATTTTATTGTAGTATAAGTATTCTTATTTATTGTTTTTAAAATATTTTTATTTTAATTTTTTAAAATAAGTGTTTTTATTTGCTAAATTATTTTTAAAGTTTGTTTTTAAAAATTGCAACTTCAAATATGTAATTTAAAAAAAAGAAATAAATTTTTTATATTTTCTTGTCGTTTTGTTTTGGATATTAATTTTATAATTAAATAAAATATTTTTCATTTATCTATCTAAATATTTTATTTTTTATTTTATTTAAATTTGAAAACAATTTTTGAAAATAAAATTATAAAAAAAAATTCTTAAAAAAAATACCACCTGTAACTCTCTTTTTTCGGCATCGTACTTTGTGTTTCACTAGATTGTCACTGCCTGAGACTGTTGGTTGGATCATGATATTCACTTTGTTGTGTGAGACTGTTGGTTGGATCATGATTTTATTCACTTTGTTGTTTGTCAATCAGTTTGTATTAAGAGGGGAAGAATTAGTATTTAAAAAATTAAGAGTAATTTTAGTTTTTTAGAAAATGCTTTCTTTAATTTTAAAAATTCTCCCAAAAATAATCAGATATAAATTTAAAAAATCAAATAAATAATATATAAATATAGACAATAAATAATAAAAAAAGTTAAAAAAATAATATTTATATATAATGAATCGATTGATCAAAGAAAACACCGTTTCTTTAAACTTACTCCACTGTCTCAAAAATAAATCCAACTTTGATAATTATTACCGGCTAGTTTCACCAAACCCTTTTCCACATTCCTGCCTAACCTCCCAACCCAATCGATCATTGAAAAAGACAAATGATGGGGCCAAAACCAAGAGGACAATCCATTATTGACGAAGAAATTGATTTCCAACCCCTGACGGAGAAACATTTTATACTAAGCATGTAAATATTTTCTAACTCTCAAGACTATCTTCTCGTTTGGATTTTTCATTTTATTTTTAAATAATGTTTTATTTTAAAAAATATTTTTTATTTTATTTTATTTATAATTTCTATTTTACTTAAGTTTGTTCAATAAAATTCATCAAATTTAATAAGAATTTCAGTATTTAAAATACATATTATATAAAATATTTTTCCCTTTCTAATATTATATTTATATGATATCACTAAAATATAATTTCTAATTAAATTTTATACATTTTTCAATATATTTCAAACAATATAATTTATTTGTAAATAAATTGAAATTATTATTTTTGTTAAAGTTTTCAAATTATAAAATTTATATGAAAATGAAACCATATAAATGTTAAGAAACTTACTTTTGACATTAACATACAAAGATTTTATTCTTATTCTTTTACGTCACTTCCTTCTTACTTTTCCTCATTGATTGGAATTTTGAACCTTCTAAGGTTAAAATACCGTAATACGGATAGTTTATAAACTTTTTTCTATTTTACTGCGGTTTCGAAACTATTTACCAAAATACACAGAGCACTAGATAATTTGGCGTTATTGCACACTGAAGGCACCTTTCAACATGGCGGCCTTGTGCATGAAATTGCTTGAAGGCGCCATGTTGAAAGGCACTTCCCAGTGGAAGGCGCCTTTCAACATGGCGCCTTCAAGCAATTTTGAGATTAAAATTTGCACAAAGGCGCCATATTGAAAGGTGCCTTCCCATTTCAATTTTTTGGGAGGCGTGCCTATATACCCCCCCCCCCCCGCACAACCCACTAGCACCAGAAAACCCTGATTCCGCATAGCCACTCTTCCCCTCACTCTTCCCCCCAGCACCAAAAAATCCTGATTCGAAACCTCGGAACCTCTTCGCAGCCACTCTTCCGAACTTCTTTGCAAGCATTCTTCCCATTCACAATATTTTTCAGCAACATTTTGTTCTTTGGA
Organism: Sindora glabra; assembly: GCA_020226215.1. Taxonomy (NCBI): domain Eukaryota; kingdom Viridiplantae; phylum Streptophyta; class Magnoliopsida; order Fabales; family Fabaceae; genus Sindora; species Sindora glabra. Next base: position 53,663,878 of record CM035230.1, on the reverse strand, counting down.
GCAGATCCGATCCTCTTTCCTTACTCTTCCGTGATTAATATTTTTATAATTTTTATATTTATAGTGGTAGGAAAATTTTTATTCTATGTTAATTATTATAATTTATGATATGAAAAAATGATATAATATATTGAAAAAGTTTGTAAAAATTTATATTATCTGTAATTGCTGTGTGATTTGTACTGGTTAGTTTTTTTATAATTTTCGTATGTATAGGATAATTTTTACTAGTTATTATGAGAATATATTTTACAGTAGGATATGATTTTTTATTTTATATTAATTATTATGATTTATATTTTAAAATTATGATTTAGGATTTAGGAAAAATTTGTACAAATTTATATGATCTGTGATAATTTGTGATTTTTACTGGTTAGTATTTCTACAATTTGTGTATTTATATTATAATTTTTATTAGTTATTATAAGAATATATTTTACAATGGAAAAAATTATTTATTTTATGTTGATTATTATGATTAATGCTGTGAAATTATGATATAAAATTTAAGAAAAAAATTAAATAAATTTGTATGATTTGTGATAATTTGTAATTTTAAAAGAAAAACAAAGGGGATAAAGGAAAGTATCTTAAAATAAAATTTACAATGTAGGTAAAAATTATGTGGGGAATTCTACGGTACCCCCAGGGTTTCAAACCCGGGGTGATGTGGTGTATTGTAGACCATTGGATGAGATTACCAAAATTCTTAGTAATCTCATCCAATGGCTTGTATTGTGCCACGTCACCCCGGGTTTGAAACCCCCCAGGGTACCGTAGCAAGCACCAAATTATGTAGGTAAAAATTATGTTTAGATATTTTTAAAGTATGAAATATTTTAGGATATAGGATATGATAGAAATAAGATTTTATTTTTGTTATATGTTGATTATTACGAGGATATATTATCCTATTGATCAATATTTTTATATTAATTTTAAAATAATATATGTCAAAATAAGTAAATATCATTTGAGGATATTTTGTAAAGACTCTATTTTATGCATTATTTCTATTTGTTTTATCCTTTTTATTGTACATTTATGAAATTATTTTTTATTAACACATGGTATTTAAATCATATACACCAATATTTTTTAAAAGTAAGATATATTAATTTTTTTATTATAGATGTATTTTATATAAATTATGTAATTAATTTAATTAATTAATTTTTTATACAGTAAATTTTTTATTACTTTATACTGTACGTTTTGTTTACTTCTTATTTACTCTATTGTATTCTTTTTATATCTACTCATATTGTTTATGGTTTAAAACATCAGTATCATTAATTAACATAAATATAATAAGTTATGTATTTTTAGCTTATTATAATATTTTAAATAAATTAAAGCTTTAATATACATTTTATTATTAAAAATAAAAAATATTATATTAAATTTAAGAAAAAATACTTAGTAATTAAATTAAATTTTATTTATATAAATTTTATGAAATTTTTGGTGATAATAAATTTTGAATATTATGTTTTAAATTTAAAATATATCAACTGAGACTTCTCTAAGGGTTTATAGTTCATACATTAATTTCTCTTCACTTCATCTACTTTGTTTATTTTTTTTCTCATTTCTTTTTTCAATCATTCTATTCGAAGTTCAAATGTAATATATTGAATAACTTTAAGAATGATACAATATATTTTTTTGGGCATTAAATTATTTTTAATAATCAAATGAATTGTTTAATAAAATTAATTAAATATATATTTAATTTTTAACACTTATTACTTTGCCTTTCACATAGTACTTATTCTTTTTTAATTCATTTTGCTATAATTTTTTTACTCTGACTTATATTATTTATGATTTAAATAATAAGATAGTTACATAATATTGACATAATGTAACATATTTTTTTTATCTTAAAATAATTTTAAAAAATTAATGTTATGGGAAGCATTAATTGAAATAATTAATTTTATATTCCAATTCTAATAAAAGTATTTAAGAATAAAAATTAATTCTCTCTTAAAATTTATTAATATTTTCTTGATAATAAAATTCAAACACTATAATTAAAATTAAATATACATCAATAAAATTTTATCTATGTTATTGTTTTTGTTCCTTATATATATTGTCTTGTAGAGTATATTTAATTTAGTGTGTTTTTTGCACAATTTTTTTAATGATACAATAATATGTAATAATTTTTACTTAGAGATTAAAGTTATTAAAATATCTAACAAAATTTTCGTTCATGCAGAGGCTTTTTTTCTGTTTGCCTTTCCTAATACTTATCGATTAGTATATTTATAAATTTTGTGCTTATATTATAATTTTTATTAGTCATCATGAAAATATCTTTTATAGTGGTACAAAAATTTGTTTAGAATATTATGATATAAATAATATGAGTTTTTTATTTTATATTGATTATTATGGTTTAGGGTGTGAAAGTATGATTTAAGATGTGAAATTATAATTTATGAAAAATTTGTATAAATTTATATTTACTGTGATAGGTAGTGCTATTAAAAGAAGAATAAACGAGATAAAGAAATATATTCTAAAATAGGTTTTAAGGCCTAGGTGAAAGTTATATTTAGAGAAATTTTTCATGTGAAATTTTAATATGCTATAAGAGAGGTAATAAAAATAAGATTTTAAGATGTGTGGATGTAAGCAGAAGCTTTAAAAAATAGGTTATTATTGTTGAAAATATGAATATTTTTCTATTTAAATGGTAGATATTATGAATGCAAGAATAATAAACGCATTCGAAAAAATTATACTATGCATAGGTTTATTCAAAAAGTATTAAAATATATATTACATCACACTTCTAAGTGAACATTAAAAATTTATGAAGTATGGAAAATTACAAATGAGTGTAAAAATAGCATAAAAATTTGTTGAAATAAAATGTCGGCCTGTAGAGGTCGGAATAGGTTTGGCTTGTGCGGTTAAATTATTACGTATTATTAAATAAATACATTACAAAAATTATAATACATTCTGTTTATTTTTACGGTAATTTTAAATATTAGTTCATTCGTTCGTAAGAAAACATATTGTATATGGTAATATGTGTCAGTTGTGAGGGTGCAGTAAATATTTTACAATTAAAAATAACGAGATGAAGAAAAGTTTAATTGCTTTTATATATTCAAATGGTACAATGATTGAGGGATCGATGGGCGTAATGTACGATGGACCTCCCCCAAAGGCATTGAAATTGAGAGGATGCAGCACTATGGATGTTTTGCGTGAGAGAATTCATACCCGACTGAAACTTCGCCAAGATCAAGCTATGGGAAAAATTATTTATAGGTTTCCACAGCATCAAACAGAGGCTCAGTATATGGCATACGAATTGGACGACGATGAAGACTTGGCATGTGCCATAGCCAGCTACGAACAACATCTGACGATGACAGCAATGGAGTTGTACACGGAGGTGATCACATCTGAACTGCACGCTGCCAACCTGGGTTCACAAGAAAGAGTTCCAAAACTAGATCACCTATGGTTCCAACGGCTAATGTCAGTACTAGTTATTCGATGGTGCGGGAAGGCCTTCCTTACACGGGTGGAATCAAGTTCTACATTTCTGATAGTTATACTCCTGCATTGGACTCATCTGTTGCCGGTGTTTTCCCGAGAAATATATTGTTAGTGTATATGCCCTAAAACTAATCATGTTGGTGATTGTAATTTTGAATCATGTTATTTTAATGGCAATTCTAATTATTATATTTATATATATTATCTGCGTAATATATTCAATTATAATAATAACCTTAGAATAATTGTATTCTTAAATGTCCCTAGTCATGTATCATTGTGGATTAGGTTGCTTTGATATGTTAAGACTAGCACGTGTGAAGACTTATATGGGATATTAAGTTTACACTTGAGTACAAGTTAGAGAACTTATATACTGGACCGACCCATATTAAGAACATTACATGGATCGTTATATGAGTATCATAAGTGATTCTTAGTGATCATTATTAATATGGTCCTTTGACTTGAGATCACTAAGGTTCCCTACATGTGAGTTTCATATTTTGATACTATTCTATATCACTAATGGTTAAGTGAATGCAAGGGTAGATATTAGATATGTCACATATCATACGAAGGGGTTTGTGTGATCAAGATGGAATTTGTCCCTCCTATATAACAGGAGTAACATCTATGGGCCCCTTGATTAAGTAAAGTTGAGAAAATACATGGCCATGCTCAAATGAATTGACATGAGATATCGATTACATTTATTTTAGTCAGCTTACTTAGGGATCAAGAAATCTTAAGATTGGGCTATACGGGAATAACACGGTCCATGTCTCATGCTCAATCTAGATGTATAGGACAAAAGGACATAAGTGATAATTACGTGTAAAGGTTTAGTCAAATCACTGACTTTCTCATTACTTGGGTAACAATGATGTGTTGCTAGACACCAATCATTGTTTATGATCATTAATATGATTAATGGTCATTGCCAACGTAATGAGAGCCTGTAGGGTCGCACACTTAGAGCCTAGTGAATTTGGAATTAATGGACTAAATTGTTTGGGCTTAATATTTGAGAATTCATATTATAATTATAAGGTCCAATAGTAAGCCTATAATTATACATGGAATAAAGCCCAAATAGGTTAGGTTTTTCTATGCACCTATTTAAATAGGCTTATTAGATAATAATAGGATTACTATCATTATTCACGCACCCCAAAAAGGCATAGAAAATCCTAGCACCTCTCCTTGACCAAAACCCCTGAAGAGGCGTAGCTAGCGCTACGAGGTGTAAGGAGATCAATTCCAACCGGTGTGTGTAGTGGACATTCATTGGTGATTCACGGGTTCGTGTGGATACCACAGAGGTGCAGCCACATAAACGCTGCACTGGTGATCTGATCTTCTAGTTTCTATTCCAGTTCGTGATTTGGAGAGCATATTGGATTGGAAAACGGACAGAAGCAAATCGGATTTGCTGTGTAGCGAACAGAAGATTTTTAGCCGAAAGGTATAAATCCTAATCCCTAATCTATGGCATTCTAAATTTGCATGGATCCTTGGTGGAAATCGTGCAAAATTTTTATTCCGTTGTGCATGTATGATGCGCAATTTCCAACATATATCACATACCATGATGGGTTCAACAAGTGCCTTACCGGTCGTAGAGGAAGAATTCACTGATCTTGTATTCATGGATGCCCACCTTGAGTCTGGTTTTGAGGACGATGAGGTGTCTTGCAGTAGCGATAATGATCGTGACACTGATGACGAAGAACATGCAACTACACATGGAGACAGTGTTGCAACGCGGTGAGTGAGGAGTGACAATGCTGTATAGACATCAAGTGGTGTCCCTCAAGCTGTTGTCTTCTCTCACACTGATTGGGATGCCATAAGGAATCCTAATGAATTTTTGAAAATAATGAAACCAAGCTATGATTACGACATGGAGGACTTACAGATTGGACAAGAGTTTGATTGCAATGAGGCATTAATTGCTATAACCAAGCATTACCACATCAGAAGGCACCACAGTTATTACGTGGAGGAGTCGGATACCAAAAGATTGAGCGTGAAGTGTGATAATTATAGGGACGAATGCAAATTCCGTCTCAGAGCGACCAATCTAAAGAATTCTAACACTTGGACAATAACTAGATTTTCAAGGCCTCACACATGTGTTAATGCCAGTTTGACACAGGATTACAAGTCTTTTGACTCCGAGTATATCAGTTCCTTGATATTGGAGATGATTAAAGTGAAGTAAGATGTTCCAATCTCGCTTATACAAGAGAGGGTGGAAGGCATGTACGGGTATAAGATTTTGTACAGAAAAGCATGGAAGGCAAAACAAAAGGCAATCGTGAAGGTGTACGGTGATTGGGATAAATCATATGAAGTGCTCCCCAAATGGTTGGACATTTTAGGCTATTGTGACCAAGCTCTGTTCAAGTTAGAGTCATGAGAATTCGTCACAGCTGACGGCCGTGTTGATTCACAAAAATATGTTTTCAACCGAGTTTTCTGGGCCTTCAAGCCATGCATTGTCGCGTTTCCCTACTACAAGCAATTCATACAAGTTGATGGAACGCATCTGTATGACAAGTACAGAGGCATGCTATTGATTGCTGCGACCCAGGACGGTAACAAATGTCCCGTTCCTCTTGCCTTTGCTATTGTTGACAAGGAGAACTATGAGAACTGGAGTTGGTTTTTGGCATTACTACGGGTAAATGTTACAAACCAGCAACGAATATGCCTGATATCAAATCGACACCGAGCTATAAAAGATGCTATAGCCACTAAAGGTCTAGGATGGCAGCCTCCTCATGCTTTTCACCAGTACTGTATCAGACATATTGCTAGCAACGTTCACAAGAAATGTAGGAATGACAATATCAAGAAAGCTGTCCTTAAGATTGGTATGCCTTATAACATAATTTCTTTGTTGAACCTTTCATCTATAAATTTATGTATTTGGTAGTTTAACCCGATTAACCTATTTGTCTCTTTCTGTTCAGCATATGAGCCCAATTGAGAAAAGGCTATGGAGAGATTGGACAACCTTAGGAAAGTCAATGAGGAGCTCTACAAGAAGTTGATCGCTATTCTGATGGAGAAGTGGATGCTTGCTTATGACGAAGGTAGAAGATATAGTCATATGACGACTAACATAGTAGAGTGCATCAATGGCCTTTTCAAAGGATTAAGGAAGCTACCAATCACAGGCCTTGTTCAACAAACATACTATAGATGTGTCAAGTACTTTGTGGAAAGGGCAAAAGAAGCACATGCTGAACTACAACAAGGTCACATATACGCAAACAGATTTAGACAGGAGCTTGCGACTATCTAGTCACGTGCTTCTTCTTACCACGTTCGTGCTTATAATAGACAAGGAACTAGGTTTGAGGTGGCGGAGGGCCCTGATATGGCCAGGGGATCATGTGGAAAGGTCGTCCAAGTGTTATTAGATAAAGGGCAATGTGAATGTGGATAATTCCAAGCATATAGGTATCCTTGCGCTCATATTATTGTTGCTTGTGCCTCAGTCAACATATCGTGGGAACCATATGTTGATGCTATATACAGGCTTGACACACTACTCAATTGCTACAAATCTGAGTGGTGATCGATCGGGGAGTGGTCGCAATGAAATAACCTACCACCATTTCCTGTCCTAGTTCCAAATTATGAAAGATTGCGTGCAAAAGGACGACCAAAGTCGACCCAGATCAGAAATGAGATGGATTGGCCTCAAGAGAGTGGTGTTAAGCAAAAATGCGGTCTTTGTAAGATGGAAGGACATAATCGTAGGTGCTGCCCACTGTTACATGGGGAGGAAGGCCCTTCTTCACATTGATTTTGATTATTTACTTTCGCAGATATGTTACGCAATATTTTAACCAATGTCATAAGTGTAACGGTCAGATGATGTGTTTTTTTTTATAGTTATAAAATTGCACGTCATTATGTATATATATGTTACCCCATTACTAGTAATGTGAACAAACCATCAGTTAATCGTCCAAGTGCATATAAATTTTTGTGTTGATCTTTGTACTTAAATTGCACAAGTATGTTAACTTAGTGTGTGTTTAAATTCCATTCTAATGCAATTCTTGCCATGGCAGATGGCATCCACATCCCGACACGTTGACCCTGGTCCACGGGATCCTTCATTGTTGACGGCTCAGGCCTCACACATATCCCAGTCAATTTGGGCAGGCCATGTATGGAAATAGTTAGATCTTAAAAAACTTGGTTAAGCAGTTTCTGAATTGTCAGACACAATAATTAGTGATTTTTTTCTTTTGCAGCCTAACCGTGTGCTGAGGATTCGACGAGCTCATCACTACCATCACCAGTAGCCGCTAGAGTTGACTGTCCCCTTTTTACGAGAGGTAAGTTTTTACGGCCTGGCGATGTACGAGTTTGTACCGATCGACCATCAGTTGATCAGTGCTTTTGTAGAGAGATGGAGGCCGGAGACACACACCTTTCACATGCTGCAGGGAGAGATGACTATTACACTGCAGGATGTTGCTTTTTAGCTCGACCTACCCATTGACGGTCAAGCAGTGACAGGGCCCACTGTCTGGGGATGGGGAGCCCTGATAGAGGAGTATTTGGGACTCCAATTATCGAAGGACGAGAATGTCCTCAGAGGGGGCGACTGAGGATGAGTTGGTTGGAGAGGCATTTCACTCATCTTCCAGATGATGCGGATGAGGTGATAGTGCAGAGATTCATCCGGGCCTACATTTTTCGTTTCATTGGTGGGACGTTATTTCCAGACCACTCCGGCATATATGTTCACCTCATGCACTTACCCTTGCTTGGACACTTACATGAGGCTGGGACGTACAGTTGGGGATCTGCTTGCTTGGCCTATCTGTACAAAGAGCTCTGCAAGGCCACTGCTTTGGATTACAGGGAGATAGGAGGGTGTTGCCTACTACTACAGCTGTGGGCATGGGATAGAATTCCCACTATCGCCCCCGCGATTACTGTCTCAGACATACCTGAGGGGGATGTAGGGATTGACCCCTAGCCCATAGGTTAGAAAATTTTTCAACTTTCACTTATAATTAAGTTCACTTTGAAGTTCTTTAACTTAGTTAATGCACTTGGTAGGTGGCACTATCAGAAGACGTTTCAGGATAGTCCGGCACACAGCCTACCCTATTACAGATACGTGCTGGACTGTCTTCGACTCGACTAGGTATGTAGGGGATAATGGATATTTTTATTTCAGGGCTTTGTCCATTTCATTATCGCATTTAAATCATAAAATAAATTTACAATTTCAGATCGCTTGGATCCCGTACACTGAGGTGGTCACCGCATCACTGCCTCAGTACTATTTTGACAGGAGTGACATGTGAACAGCAGTGGTACCGCTCATTCACTTCCAGATTGTTAAGTGGCACCAGCCGGATAGGGTTTTGCTGCAGTTTGGACTACGTCAGGTTATTCCTGAGCCATCGAAGCAGGTGGCGGAGGTCCATTGCCTTCACTTGTCCGATCGGCATGATGAGGAGTGGCACATCCGCCATCAACCATATATTGCACTCTGGGATATCCGGCGAGACTCGTGCGCTATCACCGAGTCGACCACATGACTAGTTCTAGGCCCATGATCCGATTACATGACATGGAACAGATAGGTTACCAGGCGATGTATTACACCCATTGGGGGAGCGCTAGACCTTATGGTAATACTGCGTGCTAGTTTTCTGTGTCTGATTTTTTTTAAATGCATTAGTATTGTAACTAACTTTAATGTCATAAATTTGTACAAGTAGATGAGGTGTCCACACTATAGGACTTCACTACACCTCAGGGGCAAGCTAGGTTCACCTTCGATGCGCTTAGATCAGCGATGGACTCCATCCTTCATGCCATTCAGGAGGTTGATCATGTGATTATTGACTCACATGCGGAGCCAGCTCCTCATGCCCATCATATCCTAGACCCTGCGAAGGGTGACCATGATCAGCCTCGCTCTCGTCGACGACGTCGCACTGCTCCACGATATACGTCGCAAGGCTAATGTTCTGTCTGCTTCGATAGTGCAACAGATGATAAATGCACGATTGCACTTAAATTTTGTGTGTTTCATCACTTATTTACTTAGTATCTTGTGCAAATTGATTGAAAAGGATACTTAGATGCACGATATTTTATTTTCAGGTTTTGAAATAACACATTTGAGCATTAGAAAAGGATCCGGAGCTAAAACTATGCGAATTGTGGAGAATCGAAGCAAAGTTGCTCACCTGACAAAGAACACGGGGTATGGGAACCCCGTGTTGAAGGCCGTGTATCCTTCTGGAATGCTTCGAAACTTCATTGAGCTGCTCAGAGAAGAACACTGGGGTAAACACGGGCCGTGTCATACCCCGTGTACCATACTGCCCTTCACTTCTAAGGTAAACACGGGGAGTGTCACACCCCCTGTATCATGCTGACCAGCCTTCGCAGAAGAACACGGGGTATAACATGGGTCGTGTTATACCCCGTGTACAATACTGCTTGACACTTCGCAAGTAAACACGGGGAGTGTTGCACCCCGTGTATCATGTTGCTCAGCTTTCGCAGAGAAACACGGGGTAAACACGGGCCGTGTCATACCCCATGTACATTATCCATATAAGTTTTGTGCGAAAGATCAGAAAGAGAGGAAGAGAAACTGAAAAATTAAAAGAGGAGCTGCTGGGAAAACCCTAGGAGAGACCTATACTCACCAAGGGCAACTTCTAATGTGGATTCAAGCAAAAGATTAGAGATTCAAGCAAGGAATTTGTAGAGCTTCATGATTTGTTTGAATTCCCTCTCTATTTTCTGGTTTTCTTCTAGTTTTGTAATGTCTTCACACTAAACCCTTGTGCTCAGCTGGGGTAAACTTGTTCATGGATTTATGGAATTAATTCTTATATAATCTAGCTTGATTTCCTGTTGATTTATGATTTGATTATGTTGTTTTGTAATTCAACAGTTCTATACTTCCGGAATATTGAATTTGTGTGATAAATTAGTTAATTCTAGGTTGGAATGACCAATTAATTAATCGGACCTTGCATGATTATTGGGAATATCAATTAGACTTAGGAATTAAGCTAATTGGATTCTTTTGCACAGGATGAAATGTCTAAGAATGGATTCTAAAGTAATGTTAATGCAACCTAGATGAGTGATTACTAGAGAAATTCTGGGCACTTAATCTTTTAGTTAGTAGCTAGTAACCTTGCAATGAGGTATAGCTTATTTTTGGTAATCCAACAATCTAAATTGACAGTAAACCAAGTTAGAGGATTATCTTCATTCCATAATGAGATGTACAGGGGAACCTTAAGCTGAGTACGCCTTCATCTCATTTGAATTAAACCTTTTGATAGCTAAGCTCTGTTTTATATTTTACCCTTAATTACCAATATCAATCGATACGCCTAGATAATTTACCTTGAAATTTAGTTAGTATTCAACGTTCAATCCCTATGGAGACGATATCTTTTATACTATAACTCGACTAAACCCATGCACTTGCGGGATCACATCAGCAGATTCCACCATTAACTGCCTAAGAGACCATGATGATGATGCCTGATATTACTGCCTCATCTCATATGTACCCTACTGCACCTGATAATCCTTCATCCTTCACCATGTTCCCGGTTGCACTATATGGTCCGTCGTCATCCCAGATGTACCAGTTTCCTCCTGGTGTTCCATCCTCATTCCAGGCATTTCCACATATACTAGGAGTTTCATCTTCATTCTATGCCTTTCCTTCCGGTGATGCTAGTCCATCACAGCCATATCGTCCTACATTTGATTCACATACTCAGGATCAGGAATTAGCACTTGGTGGCATGATGACAAATGACTCAAAGCTTGTAGATAAAGGTAGAGGTGGAGGCAGAGCAGGAGCCAGGGGCAGAGGCAGAGCGGGAGCTGGAGGTAGAGGAGACACAGACACCAGGGATGTGACTCTCGAGCCTGCGCAGAGGGTTAGTAGATATGGCCACCACATTACCGATCCTGGATGTGGGACTGGACATCACTTACGTATACATTAGCTTTCTTTTCCATGTTTATTGTATATTTATGTACATCTATCTTACTACTTTATTGTCAAACATCAACATTTAGGATGATTTTAATTATTACGACATTTTTATCTGCTTGCGTACGTACTTATATCTTTAATAATAAACTTTAAAATCATTACAATATTTAGTTTTTTTAAAAAAATGATGATAATGACATCTCCCAAATATAATAACTAACATTATTAATTTTTTACTTTCACAATTGTTATAATTATCTACTCTTTTATTTATTTACCATGTTAAAATAAATAAACAATATTAAAATAAATTAATAAATTTTATCTTCATAATATGAAATATATATTTATTTTTTAATTAATTTTTTTCTCATTATTTATTTTAATATTATTAGTGAAGAAAGGAATAAATAGTTATAATAAATATAAAAAAAATAATAATATTAATTATAATATTTGAAGAATAAATAACCATCATCCTTGTAAATAACATTAAATGCTGTGTTTATTGAATACGTTATGAGTTGAGTTCACCAAACATTTAAGAATAAACATACGTAGCACAATTGTCAACGTAGATGGGGATGTTGGCCATGTACAATACCAAAATTCAAGTTTTTTGGATTCACAGTAGACATGGTCACCAGCTAATTAACTTAGAAATGAGGAGCGAGGGTGCCATAGGCCAAAGGCGCCATATCGCCTGGCGTCCCTTCCCTTGAGTGCCAACAACGCCATTTCGTCTAGCATCCCTCGACACACCATTTAGCGTCTCTCCACCGCTGTGCGTATCTTTTGTGCATATTTTGATAAAATGTTTCAAAGGAACGATAAAACGAATAATAGTTTTTTAAAAAATAGTTAATCGGTACTTTTGCCTCTCATTGCCAAAACATTTTATCATTGTGACGAAATAAAAAAGAATTAATTCATGTTACAATTTTAATTTCATTACAAAATGAAAAGATTATTGCAACGAAATAACCACATTTTTTTAATTTTAAACTATCTTCAACTTCGTCATTTCGTATTTACTTTGTTACAAAATAAAAATAATTTTATTGAAATAAATACAAAGTAGCAAGAATATTATTGGAATAAATACAAAATAAAAAAAATATATCTATTTTGTTATATTTCTTTTCATTTTTAACAATCTTCAACTTCGTATATAAAGAATATTATTGAATAATTCAATAAATTTGCTTATGTGTAATAACGTATTAAATAATTACTTGTAAAGTTTATAATTCCGAAAGTTGGAAGTTTATAATTTCGAAAAATGATAAATATTAAGTGTCATTGGATCAAATTTTGAGAGATATTAATACAAATTACGTAATTATTCTTTATTGATCTTATATTTTTTTAATAATATTTAATTATTTACTAAATATTTATTATTTTTATTAATTATATTATTATCATTAACTACTTTCTTATTTAATTCCTATAATAAATTTATGTATTAAATATCAAAGTGGAGTTAACATATTTTTTTATGACATCAAATATAATTATGAAATGAGTAATTTATTTTTAAAAATTTATTTTGAATCACAATCATATATTATTTATTTTTAAAATTTTTATTTTGAAATGATATCAAAATTAATTATTTTTTAAGGAAAAATTGCAGGTAGTAGACTGAGGGCACCACCTTGAATGGCGTCCTGAAAGAGGCCCAGGGGTGCCATCTTGGGTGGCGCCATCCCAAATGGCGCCTCCCCCCTCCCACCATGTGTATTTTGGTAATAAGTTTTCACATGACGGTAAAACGAAAATAAGTTTCCAAAAAAATAATAAAACAGTACTTTATCCACCTTCTAACTATATCGAGGATGAATGATAATTTAGAAAAACACATTTAAATTTATTCAATAAAAAGTAACGTTAATTTCATACATCTATATTCATCCTCCTCTCTTAACTATTTACTAAATACTCTAGAAGAGATAATTATAATGCATTATTAATATAGCAGTATATTAATGTATTATTAATTTTTAAAAATAAATTTAAGATATAATGAATTTTAATAATATATCAATATATTAATAAAATACTTTAATCCCTGCCCAGACTGAACCACCCAATGCCAAGAAGAGTAGATACGTTGAGCGTAAGGTGAGGTTCCGGATTTGTCACTTACGAGCAGAGCCACCCACAAAATCTTTTCCTTTCAGTGGAGACAGGTGAGGTGCCAACGGGGTCTTCAGGACAACTTTCCAGCTCAGTAGACGAGAATGACAACACGGTTGCACGGAAAATTATTGAGTGGACTTTCTTACAAAAGGAAGTGACGTCGGCGAAAGCCAAATGGCTTTCACAGGGAATCGGAAAATCGAGACGGGAAGGAATTAGATTTTAGCGACAACAAATGTCGCATAAATTTAAATTTTAAAATTTTGAAGATATTTTGAATATTATTTGAGATAAATATTTTAATTATTTTTCCTATTTTAAAAATATGAAAATACGTATAAATGATGTCACATAAGGTGAGCCATTTGCATAACACTTGATATTCCTCGTTCTGTAAGTTCTCCCCTCACCTAAATATTGTTCCGTGCACATCAACTTCGTATTCATTATTTTGTTGACAGTGAGAAACTTGAAGAGGTAACTAGGTGGTTCCAAAGAATTAGACAAGATTTTGAACTCGCAGCCCAAAAAGAGTATTTTAAAAATTGAATTCAGAATTCTCTATCAAGCAAGAACTATCTTAAAATTGAATTTGTTTTCATTAAACCAATCAAATTACTAGTAAATACTTGTTTAAGTGTTTTAATTCTATTTTTATAAAATACTCAATTTATTAATTAATCTTAGAGCCAGAGATTGGCCCTCACAAGAAAGGGATGAGCTCCGTCGCAATTCACAAAACACAAGAAACGAATGAGCTAAAAGCATAAAACCCTATGATTTGGCCCTCACAAGAAAGAGATTGACATTTGTCGTCGTTAAAAGACCTTCAACGATGACAAATGTCATTAACGACGACAAATGTCATTACTGAAGGTTTGCCTCAAGTTCCAAGGATAACCTATAGCGACAACTATAGTCGTCACTGAAGGCCTTGTCCGATTTCAAGATAGGGTTTCAACAACGACAGATGTCACCGCTAAAAGGTCACTCTTTTAGCGACAATATTTGTCATTATTGAAGGCCTATTTGCTAGAAAAAAAAGGCGTCGTCATTGAAGGGTGACCTTTCAGCAACGACCCTTCACCAACGACCGAAAGTTTTTTGTCGTCGGTGAAGGGTCTGCCTATATAAACCTCGGCACCTCCTCCCCCTCTCATTTGCATGCTTGGAGAATCTGGACCTAAGGTAAGTTTCTCAACTTTCTCTTTCTTTTATAATTTTTTCTATTTTAATATATTTATTTTTTTATATATGTTGATGTGTATTAATTTTGTATATTGCATATTTTAATTTGTTAGTTATTATTAGCACTTATCTTTGTTCGTAGAGAGTATTCAGAGTCGATCAATAGATTTTTGCCATTGAGGTACGTGAACTAAAATTTATGATCTTTTAGTTGTAAAATGTTATGTTTAATTTACTAAAATAGTTTGCAATGAATTAATAGAGTTGATAGTATGTTTAATTTAATATGAAACTCCGTATTATTTAGTTTTGCATGTTGTAAATTTTAATTTTATTTATGTAAATTTAACTTAGCATCAAATTTGTAAATATAAATTTTGTTATTATTATGTATCCCCTAAATTATAACTTTGTAGTATATAATATATGAGTAGATTATTTAATTAGACTAATGTAAAATAAAGTAGTTATGATATTTTATCCACAAAATCTAAAAGTTATGATGCAATTTAGGAAACTTCAAAATGATTAAATTCGTTGAAATAATGTAAGATAGAAAACTAGAATAAGTATGTAAATATAGGTTAGAAAATAAGATATTATAATAATATAATCTCTTTTTTAATTGAGGTTGAAACTTGACAATTCAAATTATACTATTTACACTACATAATAAAAAAAATTCAATTAAACTCGAGACCACATGAAAATCAAACCCTAACAACCTAAATTATACTATCTACATTACATAGAAACAAAAAATTCAAAAAATCAGGAAGTTTGCATGGAAATCACCCCCTTCTTGGATAAATTAAATTTACTTTTTTATTTTAAAATTATAAAATTTATAATTGATTGATTTTCAAAATTTATTTGTTAAAATTATTTTTTAAAGCTAAACCCTAAACACAACCAAAATAAATATAGTTTATATAATTTTTGAATTATATTTTATTATTTTTAATGTTAATTTTGTCATTAACTGATTTATTTTTTTATTTACAATTTCAATTGCTATGTATCTTGAATTTTTAGCTGGATTAAAAATCAATTTTCAAAATAAGGAAATGCAAATTTTTTAAGATTACGAAACATTTCTTAATTTGTATAGAAAATATATGTTATGTACATAATTCTAATAGCTAAAGTTACAATAACATTACATTAATGAATAACTTATGAAACTAAAAAAAATGTATGGTGAAATATTTTTTAGGCCTAATCTACATAATTCTAATAGCTAAAGTTAAAATATAATTTGAAAATTATATAAATGATGAAATTATTTAATTTGTTTAGAATTAGATTAAAAGAAATATTGACAAACAATGGTTCCCTATTTTGTGATAGCATCCTCTTACTTTCTTTCAATGTTATAATAATAAATATTATTATTTAGTTATAATAACATGTGACATATTGGAGTTGAATAAAAATATATATAATAATTCTTATGAAAAGACTTCCTGATAAAATAATCAAAACGACCATACCATAATAGAAATTTGAAAAGTTCCTATGCCTGATAATTTATAAGTATTCATAAAATACATCTCTCTATAAAAAAGCTGACTTGTGCACCTTATAAATATAGTAGAGCAGGTTACATGTTTGAATTCCTACAAATTTATTGTGAAACATAACAGTTGTTATGGATATTTAAAAAAACTAATAATCCATATAATAAGTTACTTAAATAACAGTACTAACACTTAAATAACGATTCTCATAAAATGTTATATCATTATTTTTAATTATTGTAAGTATATTTTTATAATAATTTTAAATAGAATTGTATTTGCATTTAAATTTTAAACTTAGACCCATTCAAGGGTTGGTTATTCTCTAAACATCAACCAACCCTTAAATTGTCCTGAAAAGTTAGACAGTTTGAGATATTATCCTGTAGTTATTATTAACAATTTATTTAGCTCTTGTTTGATATTATGGGAATATCTTAGCATCCTAACTATTCTCTGGGTATAATCTATACAGGCATATAGTTCAGGAACTTGGAGAACCATGGGGAGATACTACCAAAATTTATGCACGGAGCAAAGGATGAGTGTGGATAAATACAAGAAAATAATAACTATAGAAATATCTCGAATGAGATAGGACTCTACCCTTCAAAGTTGGAATGATACGGTATATTTAGGGTGACCGTCAAATATTAATCACCACATTTTTTTTCACCTAAAGTAATTTTCTTCCTGTTCAGTGATACAATGTCCGTCGATAAAAGTTGGATACATCTACCAAATCGCTTTTCGGATGAGTACTAGAATGGTGCAGTGGCATTTGTTCAAAGAGCTAAAAACTTTGTCGATGAAAGGGATTTGATAAGATGCTCATGCAAAAAGTGTATGAATTTAATATTCCAGACATTATCAACGTTGGTGGCACATATTATAGATAATGGATTTCATCTATTATACATAAATTAGGTACACCATGGTGAAGTAGATGTTTCAAGTTCTAGAGGAACTCGAAGGACATCTCCCAATAATAGAGATAAGTTAGCAGATATTATACATGATTTCATTCACCCTGAGGTACCTGAAGTTGATGTTCACAATGACGAGTACAGTGAGAATGCGGTTGACGGAGACATTGGAATAAATTATAGTAATTGTGATAACCTGTTTGAGCAAGTGGAAATAGAATTGTATCCAGGATGCACAACGTTTTCAGCCTTGAACTTTCTAGTGAAACTCATGCACTTGAAGATTCGCCATAAGTGGACAAATAAGTCATTTGATCCTATTCTGCAGTTGTTAAAAGAGGTACTTCTAAACAATAATAAATTACCCGAGTCATACTATGGTGCAAGGAAATGGCTCAACAAGTTAGGATTGGGGTATAAATCAATTCATGTATGCAAACATGACTGCATACTTTTCTAGAAAGAACATGCTTTTAAGGATAATTGTCTAATTTGTAGGGAAAGCCGATGGGTAGATAAAAATATGAAAAGAAAGAAGGTGCCTTAAAAATTAGTTCGATATTTTCTGTTAGCTCCTCGGTTAAGGTGTTTGTATGGGTCAAGACATACTGCAAAGAATATGATATGGCATCACTGGAAAATCAAAAGAGGAAGGGGTAATACAACATCCCGTTGATGAAAAAGTCTAGTAGGAGTTCAATAAGAGGTATCCTAATTTCTCTACTGACCTACAAAATGTTAGGTTGGGTTTAAGTGCAGATGAATTTAATCCTTTTGGTGATAGGAATTTGTCCTACAGCATGTGGCCAGTGGTTATGCCTACTTATAACTTGCCACCATGGGTATGCATGAATCAATCTTTTTTGACCCTATTAATCCGAAGGCCGTAATCTCCAGGTAAGGATATCGATGTCTTCTTACAGTTAATTGTAGAAGAGTTGAGGCATCTTTGGAAGAGAGGAGTTGAAACTCAAGATATGAACATAAATACAGTGTTCAACATGCGAGCAGCACTGCTATGGACTATAAATGATTTTCCTGTTCGAAGTAGTTTATCCAAGTGGAGTGAGCAAGGTTACAAAGCATGTCCTACATGTAATTTGGATACTCCATCAATTCAAGTTAGAGGAAAAATAGCTTATGTTGATCATCGCTGTTAGCTTCCAAGAAGTCACACATGAAGAAATAAAAAAGAATTCAATAGGAGGTCGGAGAGGAGAGCCCCTCCTCAGCCTCTTGCCAATAACATTATCATGGAATAATTGGGAAAGGTGGCACAGAGACTTCCTAGAAAACATGCTCAATTTGGTAGTTTAAAGCGAAAGAAGGGTGCTATCGAACTTAATTGGAGCAAGAGAAGTATATTTTTTTATCTCTCGTATTGGCCGACAATGAACTTAAGACATACCATTGATGTGATGCATATTGAGAAGAATGTATGTGATAACATCCTAGATACATTATTGGACATTAAGCACAAAATAAAAGATACGGATAATACAAGACGAGATCTGGCAGACATGAAGATAAAGCCTAACTTACATCTATATGAGCCGGGGGGTCAACTTTTCAAGCTGCATGCTGCATATATGCTTAACCAGGAAGAACGAAAATGTTTTTGCCAATATATAAAGAATGTGAAATTTTCATATGGGTTTGTTGGGAGTCTTTGTAAGAATGTCATAGATCGTGACCTGAAGTTGAAGGCGCTGAAATTACATGACTGTCATATTATTATGCAAAGACTGTTAGGACTAGGAATTCGGACTTTCTTACTAAAGGAATTATCATATCCACTTGTTGAGTTATGCAACTTCTTTAGTCAAATATGTGCTAGAACTCTCAATAGGAAAGATATTCTGTAAGCTAAACAAGACATTATCATTATTTTATGCAAGCTTGAGAAGGTATACCCTTTAATATTTTTGACATAATAGTTCACTTAGTAATGCATTTGCCAAACGAAGCATTTTTGACATAATGTTTCACTTGGTGATGCATTTGCTAGACGAAGCATTGGAAGGAAAACCCGTTCATTTTCGGTGGATGTACCGATATGAGAGATATATAAAAAAGTTGAAGGATTATGTTCGAAATCGTGCTTGATCGAAGGGTTCAATTACAGAATGGTATATTATTGATGAGGCATTAACATTTTTCTCTATGTACTTGGAAGGAGTGGTAACTAGATTCAACTAGTCGGATAGAAATCATGATGTAACACCTAGTCAAACAAAGAAGGGCATTGTCGGTGTTCCGATCCCAACGTCGACTAATAGGGAAGAAGATTATTTCTCACTTCGATAGGAAGGATTGAGATATTGCAGTATGGTACATCTTGAATAATTGTATTGAGATTGAAAAGTATCTCCAGTAAGTAACCTAAATGTCATTTGTGTTTTTCTCCTTTTTGTGATTATAATAGACTAAGACTGTTATGTTCTATAGTGAGCATTAATTGGAACTCGAATGAAGTGGTGCTAAAAATATTAACAACTTACAAAAAACCAAATTTCCCTTGTGGTTTTACTCGAAGGTAAGGGTTTTTTCTTCCCAAATTCATTAAACCAATATCCCAAATATTGTTCATTTCTCTTACTGATCTTTCAATTTAATCATTGGAACAATTACTACTTTTTTAGATGTACCATTTACATAAGAACGGTTCCTCGAAGGCCACCAAAGAGATACTATCATTAGCCTCCAGTCTCAGTTTTACTACCATGATATACTCTGCGTGTATTATGAATGGAGTGCGGTTTGTAGTCGAAACTCGAGATGCAAAGCATAAAATACAAAATAGTGGCATTTCTGTTCTAGGGACTGATCGTAATATATTCTATGGTATACTGGAAGAAATCATTGAGTTAACTTATTTAAATAAGTACAATGTGACTTTGTTTAAATGCAAGTGGTATGTCACTAATCCTACAAAGAAGAAACTTTATATTGACAAGAATATCACAAGCATTTCTATTAATGGACAATGGTGCAAGGATGATTCTTATATACTTGCTACCTAAGCAAAATAAGTGTTTTACATTAAGGATCTCCTTAATGGACCAAATTAGAGGGTTGTCCATAATTCTAATTTGGTACATCGCAACATATGGGATCTACCCAGTGATGGAGACAATGCACAAAACCTGTTATTTCTACAGGATAGTAACTCATCTAACTTCAACCTCACAGTTAATCTTAGAGATTTTGATCTAGTAGATCTAGGTAATGAAAAAAATTATCCTTCAATCATTCTAACTTACAAGAATGTTGGATCTAGTACTTATGGAGAATACGCCTTCATCGATGATGACGAGAGTCTTGAAGATGAAATAATTGATGATTATATGGATAAGGGGCCTATACAATATGATAATGAAGGAGAAACCGATGACCATGAGTCTATTAGGTTCACCGACACTGATTTAGACTAGGGATAAAATAAGATATTCAAACTATAACTCGTAATTGTGTAAGCATGATTGTTTAAATAATCAATATGATTGTAAAAAGTTGAACCACTTGATCATTCAATTTGACATTGGATTCTTTTTTAATTACTTGTATAATGTGTATTATTTTAGTTATGGCAGATGTCGAGGCATGACACCACAGAGGTGATGTTGGAGGTAACTCACCGCAGCGACCCACCCATATTCCATCATAGTGCAAGGGATAAAGTATTTGTTATTAACTATGCATACCTGAGATTGATTAAATATCATGTTTATTGTATTGATATTTTTCTTTATTTATTGAAGTGGCAGCTATGAGAAAGAAAGGTCCAAATAAGTCCCTCAGGCTACACGAGAAGATAGGTAGGGGTGGGAGCAGACTGGTGCCTATACAATTTGATACGATTGGTATATGGCATGCAGTTAGTGAGAATGACAGCCATCTCCCTCGTGATATTGGGAACATGATCCACACCCACGTGCCACCCTATTATAAGTCATGGCGAGTTGTACCTCAGCGAATTCAAGATAAAGTTATGCAAAAGGTTTACATAAGTATCTATTTCCTCCATCTGCTGAATTAAATCCCTCTGAGATTGAAATTTCTAAATATATTACTCACAAATTTGTTAAATGTCTTTTAATGCAGTCCTACTTCGAGTTCCAGGGCATCTCTGAGGGTGATTGGATAGAGTGATCTCTAGTTTGAAGCAAACTACTATAAACCTGTACAGAGATTGGAAGTACAGGTTGAATAAGCATTTCTTAAAGCATGGAGGCGATCGATACTAGGAGTATGACTTGGATCAAGCTCGATGTTGTGTGCCTCGATCTGTCTCACCGCAAATATGGCAGAGGTGTGTGGACTTTTTTAACAATAACGAGTCTAGGGTAAGTATGACATTTTATGGTATTATGTCATTATTTCACATATTTAAATTGTAAACATGAAAATTTAATACTTTTTTTATTAATTTGTAGGAGTTGTTTAGGAGGAATGCAAATAATAGAGCACGAAAGGTCGTGAATGACTGACATGGGTCAAAGTCTATTGCTACACATCACTTTGATAAGGTAATTTAACTTTTTTGTCTCTTTTTTAAATGTATCCACTTGTTAGATAGCTTTATTTATTTCATTTATTTTCTCTAACAAAAATTGAACAAAGAAACAAAGATACTGGTGAGCTATAGTTAGTTCCTGAGAATTTTAGGGACCGACACACGTATAGGTCGGGGGAATGGGTGCATCCAATCCCTCAGGGGCAATATGTAAGTTATTTGAATTATATATTTTAAATAGAATTTTATGAATATATCTTGTAAGATAGATGTATTATTGAATTTTGTTTTAATAATTTAAGGTGAGGATGACTGAGCTCATGACTTAGCACGTACAGTCTAGTGTATCATCCACTAGCTTGCCTACGACTCTTGTCTAAATAGATGAGGCTGTCATTGTTGATAAGGTGCTCGACACTCGTCGAAGGTACAAGAGGGCTGTTGGGCATGTGCTTGCTGGTCAGTCCTATCATTCGGCGGGGACAAGCTTATAGACCGTGTCTCAGGTCGGTGAGTTGTAGGAGCAATTATAGTAGAGTTGGGAGCAGTTCCAGCAGAGTCAATGGTTAATTTAGGAGTAGCAGTAGCTTGATCAGCAGCAGCAACAAATTACATAGCAATAGCAGCTTGGGACTTACCTTACTGAGATGACCTTGATCCTTAGACAGTAGGGTATCGTCCTATCGCCGCCTCCATTTGATGTTGCTACACCGCCTTGGCCAAGTGGATTTATGCCTGCACTTATCACTCAGCCACCTGGTCTGTCTCAGCTGCCACTGTCATTTTATCATCCTCGTTGCCAATATAATGATGATGATGATGCATTGGCATATTTACACCTCCCTTCCCTGTAGTATATTCTGTATATATATCTTTATATTTTTTATGTGTACACATTTACATGAATTGTGTATATATAATTTATTCATATAAATATTGTTTTTACAATTACTTTATAAGTATTCATTTTTTTTATGTTCGAACAAATTGTTAAACATTATTATTAATACTACTGATGCATTATAGTTGTATAATTTATAGTAAATTAAATTTAAAAAGGATATTAAGCAATTCAAATTAATTAAAATAAAGAATATTTTAGATAAATGTTGTTAAATATAATATATTATTTGAAATATACTTAATCATAATGATAATTTGAATTTAAATTTTTTAAAAAAAATTCAAAAGACCTTTAGCGGTGACATTGTCGTCGCTATAGGGCAGAATGTTGTCGTTGAAGATGACTTTCAGCGATGACAATGTCGTCGTTGAAGGTCAAACTTATAGCGATGACATTAGCTTCAGTAATGACTTTTTTACTTGTTGTCGCTGAAAATCAAATTTTAAAATTTTTTGAATTTTGAAATTATTTTCTATGATGACATTGTCGTCGTAAAAAGCCGTACTTTTAGTGATGACAAAATATCGTCGCTAATGGTTGTTTCAGGCACGAAACTGTACCAACGATATTTTCAGCGATGACTTTTTCTTTTAGCGACGACTAAGCGCTCATCAGCAATGACAAATGTCGCCGCTAAAGGTCTTTTTTGCTGTAGTGATTATCCATTTAGAGTGATTTTTTTATTTTATATAATTTTTCAAAATATAACTATCTACAAACAATTGAAAGCAATTTGTCCTTTTGAAAATGTGAAAAACAACTATTTTCTTGACTTTTTTATTTACTTTTTCTTTGTATATTATCATTGATCAACCAACTTCAAACACTGCTAAAACATTTTTTAAACACATAATTAGCATTTAAAATTTAAATATCACCTCAAAAATTATACAAAGGAAACAAAAAAATCTCTAAAGAAAACTACATAAACCATAAAAAAATGCAAAAGGTGTAGATCTAACAAATAGAAACAAGAAATATAACTTTTATATTTTGAATTAGTGGCCTATGATCGAGCTAGTAGGCTAATAGTGGGTGACTTGACTTTTAAAAACTTTTTGTAACAATATTGAAAATTAATTTTTCTTAAACTTTCTTTCAAATAAAAATGCCATGAATACTGTTTCAAAGATCCATTTTGAATTTAAACCATGTAATTAAAATCAAGCTCTTGGGAATGTATTAAATTTAACATACTTAAAGAAACAAAATTTGAAAATATAAAAGTGTAGGAAAGAAAAAGGAACATAGACAGATTTTTGTAAAGGGTCAATGGTCCAAAAGGAATTTTTTAGGTCTATTCCTTTATTTTCAAATTACTAAGTATCATTTAAAGTATTTCATTAGTTATAAAATAAGTTACACCACTTATCATCATAAATTTTTATCCTATTTTTATTAACTATAGTTGTTCTTCTCATAAGAACCCTTTTCCAAGATGAATCCTAGGGTTCAATGCAAGCTATCAAGATCTAAAAAAAATCTCTCTTTCTCTCAATCTCTAGCTTTAGAGAAGCAAGAAACATTTCATCACAATCTCACAAGGAAATTTTACAATATTTACTTAAACACTTTACAAAAACAAGAAATAGTTCATCATAATCTCACTAGGAAATTTCACAATATTTACTCAAACACTTTTAAGTGTAGATTGGCAAGTTTAGGCACACTATACTTAAAGAGAGCTTTTCAAACTTTGAGGAGCATGAGAGATTTAGCAAAAAAAAGTATGTAAGTTAAGGTCACTAAGTTCTTTAAAAGGTAAAGTCTATTTATAGATAAAAGTTACTTGATCTCTAAGTATTTATAGTCCTAAGTTATTTTGGCTTTTCTTGCAAGCTTGTCTTAATGAGTGTGTCAAGGAAAATCTAGCTTAACCATATTTTTGCCTCTTTCTACTGTTCTATCTAAAAAAGTAAGTTGTTTGCTCCTTTATCAAGTTAGATAATTTTCTTCTCTACTGAAAGACAAAATAAAGAACAATAATAAGGCAATTTAAATTTCATTCTAGAAGCAAAGTGATGCCTATTTTGTCCACTCAAATAAACAAACTCATTATTTTAATATTTAATAATGAACCACATCTTGTAAATCAATATAAAAAGCTTTTGTCCTCACTATTATAGAAATAGGATATTACATCACTATATAGACATTGATCCAAGTTAACACTAAAATCTATTTTTACATGATAATATTTTTAAAATTATATGTAAACTTAAGATGATAGTTAATAAATATAACTAAAGTCCATGAAGACATAGTGACAATTTTGAAATCATTGAGAAACCTAAAATGTCAATTACTAGAATAAGTAACATATAAAAATATGGCATTTAAGGTAGTTTGGAGACCTAAGATGGTTATAAAAATACCTGACAACTAAAAGCATTCTACAAGTCTAAAGGCATTTTAAGAGTTTCGTTGTAAAAAGTTTGCATATTGATTTTGTATGTAATCAAAATCTAATAGTATGGCAATCACCAACTTTCTCAAAAAGAGCATGATTAAGATGTTAGTGTTGTTATATTATCTAACTTGTAAGGTTTTTCAAATTGCTTATACATTTTGCTCCTACTCTTTATTTGAAATAACTCTACAATATATTTACCTCCATTATTTATATTGAGAGTTTGGGTGGAAAATGGAATATGTTACCTATTCTTGCAACACAATTTGAAATGTTTTTTATCTATTTCATTCATCCCATCCATTCTTTGATATTTTCATAAAAGCAGAAGATATCAAGGAATGGATGGGATGGTTGAAATGGATTAATAGCCTTTCAAAATGTGTTACAAGAATGGTTGAGTCATCTTTAAATTCCACCTAAACTCTATAGTCAATAATGGAGGCTAATGCATTCCAAAGATCTCTAAAATATTTGCTAAATGGATTGATAGCCCTTCAAAATGTGTTGCAAGAATAGTTGAGTCATCTTCAAATTCCACCCAAACTTTATAGTCGGTAATGGAGGCTAATGTATTCCAAAGATCTCTAAAATGTTTGTTAAATGCTTATAAGTATAAAGCAAAATAGAGCTTTATCCAACACATAAGAATTTATTTCAAGAATTTAGATACAAATGTTTAGTAATTTAGTTTAGTTATTATGTGGAAAAATATATTCAATTTGATGTTATGATGTAGTTTTAGTGTAGTTTTTGTGATCATTTTGTTGTCCTAATATATATATGTAATGATATTTGAAAAGTGATGAGAAAACTATTTACTATTTTATTTTTCCCTATGTTATGTCTCTTAGGTGTTACATTTACTTAATTTTATAGAATAGGCCTTGTTTTATAATTTGTGGTCAATTTTACAATATTATGAATTTATTCGGTAAATGTTGGATTTTGACACTATTTTGTATTTTTAGTCATATCTTAGGCTCTGGATATTGGATTAAGGCAAACTTTACATTGATGGAAAGCTAAAAGAGAGAAATACAACTTTTATGTTTGGTCAAAGACCAGTTTGGACTTATTCAAGCCTTTATTTGGCCAAGAAGCTGAAGTTGAAGCTCTGTCTCTATCCTAACTGAACCCATTTTCATATTTGAGCCATATCTAAAGCTATAATGGTTCGATTAACCTAAAAATAGTGCCTAAATTCTTAAAAGACATAGGCCTATAACTTTGATGTTCATGACTTGTCCAAATTCCATTGATTTTATTATAAAAAATGGGTTGGAAGTCAGACCTATGGGAATTCCCTGATGCAACTATTAGATTTAATTGATTTGTAAAAAATAGGTCTAAGCTTCTTGAAATTAGGAAATTCTTATTATTGTAATTCTAAGAGTCATATAGTCCTAGTCGAATAGGGGTTTAGGCTAATTAAGTTATATAAATAGGTAAGAGAACTAAAGATATTAAGGTTTTACACAGAATTCAGTAGCAGACTTCTTTTTCTTTCTTTTTTGTTTTCTTATTTCCAAGCCATGGAAGGCTAAAAACTCTGGGTTTATTCAAGGATTGTGAAGCTCTTCTCTTCAAGGATTATGAGATCTTGGTTTGTAATGTTGAGCTTTCCTATTAATTTCCCTCTTTCTCAATTATTTATATTGAATTATTGAGATTACTTATGTTAAGTGCTGAATTGATATAATTGGTACTTAATCTTATGATTTCTACTCTTTTTCTATTTAAATATGAAATTATGATTAATTCATCATGGTTTTACATATTGGGATAGAGGGTTAAGGGATTACTTCAATGATATTTTATTTAATTTCCTAAATTAACTAAATTCTATCTATAAGTTAATTTTGATCTAGTTTTGATATTATGACGATTGCTTAATTCATCTTCTAATCTTAATTAACTAAACTCTAAGTGATTGTCTAACGTAGGATTCATGGATTATTGCAGCGATTTTGGGTAATCCAAGTTTGAAAAGTCAATTGGAGTAATTAAATATTTTGTGATCTAGGATTAATCCATAATAAGAGTTATCACATCCTTGAATTAGCTGTTGTCACATATTGAAATCCTTCTATTTTTTTATTTTTGCTTGTTTATTTCATTGCTTCTATTTTTATTTCATGTAGCCAAACCCCCCTAATTCTACATTCTGCATACATCATATAGCATAAACACTGCATACTGATTCTATTTCTACACAACATTCTGTTTCATCACATTATCATTTTGTTTACATTAGTTTTCTTTCTTTCCATTCCATAAATAATTCAATAATTGTGTATAAATTGTGAGGAAATCATTTAGGAGGGATAAAATTAAAGGATCACTAAGGATATGACCTAATTGTGTCACTATATAATATTATATTTTCAACGCACCAATTTATTCTAATTTTAGTGCATTACAACGTGCACATAATTTTGATGTGCACATTGCAATGCACCAAATTTTAATAAAAATTTTGATGTGCACGTTGCAATGCACCAAATTTGTATTAAAATTAGTTGCTGAAAAATAATGTTGTATAAAGGCACAACCAAGTCGTACCCCTAATGATCCTTTAATTTTACCTTTTCTAAATTAATTCCTAACAATACTTAGACAAATTTTGAATTATTTATGCAATGAAAATGTGAAGAACTAATGCAAATAGAATGCAATGTAATAGAACAAAATGCTTTGCAGAAATCGAATGCAATATATATATATATATATATATATTGTATAATGTATGTTGTTTATGCAATTGTGCAATATAAGATGCAAAATTGGACGTATTTTCTTGCATGAAATTAATGTAAAAGCAATGTATTAAATAAGCATAAAATAAAAGCAAAGCAAAAGTAAAATTGGAAGAAACTCAATGGAATCAAATAGGTGATTTAAGAAAATTGAGAGCCCTAAATTGGATTAATCATAAGTTAATTAAGATTTGACTTTTTTTCCTAATTAATTCTTCAACTTTGAATTACTCGAAATCCTTGCAATAATTTGTAAATTCTTTGCTAGGCAATTATTTAGGATTTGATCAATTAAGATTAGTTAAATTAAGCAATCACTATAATTGTTACACTAGATCAAAATTAATTTATGAATAAAATTCAGTTGATTTGAGAAAGTAAATTAGAAATCTCCAAATTAATCCATTAACCCTCTGTCCCTATGTATAATATCAACCAAAATTTCATATCAAAGCAACAAAGAAATCAGAAATCATAAGGGTGAATATCAATTTTTCAAATTAACATCCAACATAAGGAATCTCAAGAAGACTTTCAACATAAGTAAATAGAGAAAGAGGAAAATTAATTAAGAAAGGTCAATATTACAAATCATGATCTCATAATCCTTAAGAGGAGAGCCTTAACTCCTTGAATCAACCATGAATTTAGGGTTCTATTGATAGAGAATGAAGAGAGCTAGAAGAAGAAGAAGGTTGTTTGCTAAATGCTGTGTGTAATTCTGAATGTCTTCTTCTCTTCAGCCCTCTTACCTATTTATATAACCTAATTACCCTAAAACCTTATTAGACTATGATTAGATGTCTATTAGAGTTATAATTATAATAATAAAGCTTTTCAAAATTTTTAAAAGCTCAAACTTATTGAAATCAAATCTCTAGAACCTGTCAAATTTCTAGAAGCTGCATTAAGAAATTTCCATAAGTCTGACTTCCAGCCTAGTTTTGATAATGAAATCAACGTAATTTGGAAAATCCATAAACATGAAAGTTATTGACCTATGTCTTTTGAGAATTTCAATGCTGATTTCAAGTTAAGTTAACCACTATAGCTTCAAATATAGCCCAAATACAAAAATGGGTTCAGCTAGGACAAAAACATAGCTTTAGTTTCTCAATCAAGTAAAGGCTTGAAGGAGTCTGAACTGGGCTTTAAGCAAAACATAAATTTATAGATCTCTCTTTTAGCTTTCTAACAATATAAAGTTTGCCTCAATCCAAGATCCAGAACCTAAGATATGACTGAAAAACAAAAATAGTGTCAAAATCCAGTATTTACTGAATAAATTTAGAAACTTGTGAAATCAATCCAAAATTATAAAATAAGATTTATTTTGTAAAATTAAGCAAATGTAACACCTAAGAGATATAAAATAGGAAAAAATTAAATAGCAAATATTTTTCTCATTAAAAAGCAATAAAATGCCTAAATAAATTTTCAAAATTATGTCTCCTTTCTGAGCTATATGTACTTCTAGAGAGCAATGAACAATAATTGAATGATATACATACATATATATATATATATATATATATATATATATATATATATATATATATATATATATATATATATATATAGAAATAAAATCTCAATATAAATTTGTAGAACTATTTATTCTTTACTCATATGTTTATACTTTTATAATAAAATATTCAATGACCATTAAATTTTACACTAAATTTGACTAATTAGCATTTGGATTACAAAGTTCGTCAATTATAAGACATTGAAACACACATAAATTTTTTTAAAAATAGTTTAAATTAAAATAACTTTATCTTTATATTCCTAATTTTAATTTAGAATATGATGTCAGTTTTTTCAAATAACTAATGTTTAAATAACTTATTATGTCAGTTGTTTATAGAATAGACATCTAAAGATATCCTAAACATCTTTGTTGAAGATTTCCAACAATAAAAATATCATCCAATTTTGATATCCAAAACTCAAGTTATAGTTAAAAACTTGAAATAGTATAAAAATCTAACATTAATCGAACAATTTTAAAACACTAAAAAACCATCACCTAATTACATAATAAAGTCAATTCCTTAAAATTAAGCACATTTAGCACACTAAAAGGTATAAAATGAGAGAAAATATTATAAGCAATATTTTACATATCAACCTTAATGTTAAGATGAAGATACTAGGGTGATGGGGTTAAACTATTAGTTAAACTTGAGTTTTGGTGAACTTTTATGGGAATTTCTTTATATGTTACTATGAATTTTGTGAGGAATATACTCTCATTTTGTGATATGTGCTTTGGCATCAAGATAGACTTTCCTTCTATTTCAACTCCTACATTTGTTTTCACAAGTTTTAGTGCAAAATAAAATCATCTTGTTTAATATTCCACATTGACTATGCACTAGAGCCAACATCTAATGCTAGTGTATTATGTTTGAAATGTTAAGTTCAAATATAAAATGTTTGTTTATTAACAACTGAGGTTTAAATATGAAATACTTAATTTTTCATTATTGGTTGAATTTAAGAAAATCAAAACTATAGCATATTGACATTGGTTTTTAGTAAATAGCAAACACAATTTTTATTATTATTTTTTTTACAATTATTGTTTAAAAAGCCAAAAATATAGCACATAAGTAATGGGGATGAAAAAACCATAACAAGCAATAGTTAATCATATAATACTTATAAACAATAATAAATTATACAATGTTACCTTAAAATGAACCTATTATTTGAATCATACAATAACATATATATATACACACACACACACATTTGGCAATCTTCTTAAGCCAATGCACATCTCTCAGTTGAAACATATGTAGATCATTCATCCATAAGCCTTCCATTTCTTCTTTACTGTATGAGGTCATGTCACCTCAAAGAACTGTATACTTATATTCAAAACTCATATGTTACAAGACAAAATTATATGTTTTGCATTAGTGTCCATCAAATTGAAATTCAATTGAATTAGCCTTTTTAGGTATTTATTCACCTTCATATGCTTGATTATCTCAACCATGTACTTCATCACAAAGTTTGCATAATTGACATTGCATTCTTGCATAGGATAATTCAACAAACAAACTTAAAAGAACGTTAATTTCTTGTAATTGTGATTGATTACTATACTAATTGCCCAAAGATGCACAATAATATTACCTTCACTTTAACCTTTATGACGCCACCTAACTTTTTGGCATTGCTTGTCATGTAATATATCCTTAAAACCTCATTAACTATGGGCTTCCAAGTTCTTAATGCAAGGCTTTCCCCCAACAAGTCAAGCTAGTGCACCATTTTCTTTTAAGGATAAATCATAGTGAGCATCCAATGGTGCTTACAAGATTATCTAGTATCAAAGTAAGAAAATAATTTATAAAATATAACTAAAAATGAAGTATTCATTCCCTACACCTGCATACCCTTTGTGGCATGGTGTCATGAAGCATTTTTGCCTCCTATCTAGTGTTATGGTTTTATCCATATACTTATTAGTAAAACTTATACATGTTTGCCACTTGTTGAGTCCAATATAGATTTAGGAAACTATAGAAGACACCTAATTCCACCCTCTTATTAACATAGTGCAAGTACTTATTATTTTTATAATGTATGAGCTTACTTTCATAATGTCTAATATGTACAAAAAAAGAGAGAATATTTGAAGGGTGAAAATGAATGCACATAATCTAAATCTCTATATGACTAACATCTAGCTCCTCTATCTTCAAAAGTTTTAAGATGAACTCTTTATTTAGGGTAATGTTATATACTTCTCCCACAATCTCCATTCTCGTATATAGTAGTTTGTTGTTTGATTTTTCCATCTTATTTGCAGATGGATTGAAGCTCCTAAGAAGGTTAATATTTACCTTTTTTTCAAAGGATTATTGAGGATCAACTACCAAATGATATGATTCTCTAGGCTTGCCATCATTATTATTATTTACCTTTGGTGACCTTTTACTAGTTTCTTTTTGCTAAGATACTTAAAATGGATTGTGAAAAGTATAAGAATTAAATAATATAGGCAATATATATTTTAACCATAAATAAAGAACTTGAAACAATGAAAAAGTTCACCTTTGTGCTAATGTAATTGAGGTCTTTAGCCATGCTAAGTAAGTGTTAATTGCTTGGGTAACCTTGGTTACCTTATCAGTTAGTAATCCCACTTAGGTTGTGCCCTCCTTGATAATATCCATTATGAACTTACACTAGTATTTTAGTAATGTAAGGGTATGGAACTTGTAATTTGACAAAGCCATGCCTATCACCACCTGCCTAACATGAGATTGTACAACCATTAGTAGACATTTATGTTTGCCTTGTAATGATAAATAAACTAATTGACTAGTATTAATATGAAGTACATACATATTAAAAGTACCTAGCAATAAGCAAATGAGTGACAAGTATTTACCAATGGTACAAAAGTAGGGTGTTAATATCTAGATTTGTGTAGATAATAACATAACTAAAATAAATAAATAAATAATAAAAAATAAAAAATATTTTTTTAGAAGATAGGATAAATTAATGGATGAGGAGCTCCTGACACTTTGCACCTTATGAAACATATTTTTCTGTTTCAACCTATAAGATATTAGAATTTTTAGTTTTTTTAGCCAACTTAGCATGTGCAATAGGTTGTGATTTTTTTATTTTTGGCAAAATAATTAAAAAATAAATATTTAGTATGGATTTTATTGTCCAATTCCTTCCCTATAAAAAAGAAAACTAAAAAGTAGTTGAAGGCATTCAAAAAAAATTCTAAAGAAATGGAAGAAAGGCATGGGAAAGGAAAAAAAGAGAAATAATCAGAAAAAGTAAGGTGAAAAAAGGGATAGATAGTAGAGAATTTTATTGAAAGGAAATTCCTCATTATTAATTGCACATTCTTTTAGCCTCTTTAATTTCTTCTTTAAGATATTAAAATTCTCATTGTTTTAAAATTTTAGATATATGTCTCAAGCATAAAATAAATTTTAATTATATACACTTAAATCAAAATTGTTGTTAATTCTAAAAATATTTATGTTAAAAAAATAAAAAATAAGAAAAAATGAAAAAGATAAAAGAATGAGCCTTATTCTAGTAGTGCATGGTCTTGAGCTCCTAAAAAAGAAGGAGGGAATGAAATTACAAAAAAGGAATGGAGAACAAGAATGAATAGGAATTTAAATTTCAAAACAAATAAAAAGAGTTATAATTAATTTTGTTTTTTAGAAATAAGATAGGATTGCACATTTTGTGCATTGTAATGTCCCATCCCTCCTTAGTTTTACTATTATTATATATATTTTTGTTATTTTTTTATTTTGTTTGTATGGTTGTTTAAAAAAAGAATCTAATATTCTATTTATGTGATATGTATGGTTAAAATTTTATTTTTGTGCAATTCTTATAACAGAATAAATTAAAATAATTAAGAAGTTTAAGTTATTTTAATATTCTTAAGATGAGAAATATTTTAAATGTTAGATTAGAAAAGCTTATTTAACTAAAAAACCTCAATATTAACGCACATAAAAATTATCTCATATTTATTATATATATATATATATATATATATATATATATATATATATATATATATATATATATATATATATATATATATATATAAGGTGTTTTAGTTTATTTTTCTTTGTTATATTTATATGTGTATTTATAATATGTATTATATTTATTTTTTTGAAGAATATATATATAATAAATATAAAAAGAAGGTTCCTTTTTTAAAAAAGTATGGTGGATAAGATGGCACTACCATTGTGCTGTCTCACCCCACATGACCTTTTATCTTTTTTTGTCATTTTCTCTCTTCAAGGGATGTATTGCATCAACTTGCAACAATATTACCTTTGGTTTGTACTACCCACTTTGGGAAGCTTTTCCCCTTATAGAAGTCTTAGAAAGGTTACAATATCTTTCACTCATGTAACCAAAGCAATGAAGTTGAATCCACAAAATCAATGGATTTCAAGTGTTATTTTAGTGCAATTCCTATGATAAAGTAAATCAAAATAGTTTAAAAGTTCAGTTTATTTTAATATGAGAGATATTTTTAAAGTTAAATAGAAAAGCTAATTAAACTAAAAAAAATCTCAATATTATTGTACATAAAAATTATTTTATACTTATTATATGCTTTCATAATTTACATTTTTCTAAAAAAATATGTTATATATATCTTTTATAATAGAATAATATTGAAATTAATTGCAAATGAAATAGATACAATTTAATTTTCTTAAGTAATTTCTTATTTCAAATTTGATCATAAAATTAGATAAATCTAATAATCTAAATTAAAAAATATTAATTTGATACTTTTTAAATAAATAAAAAATAAAATTACTTAAAATAAATTTTATTTATTTTATTATTTTAAAAGTGATATTACAATCATTTTATTGAAAATATTCTAACAATAATTAAATAAAAATATTTTTAAAAAGATAAAATAAAAATATTCAAAAATAATAAAATAATTTTTTAAATAATAAAATAAAAATCTTTTAAAATGATAAATTTTACACCTATGATGTATCAAAGTTAATTAAGTAATCTTATTACAAGTACGATTATGATAGTACTTAACATTATTGAGGTATTTTATTTTGTTCAAATCATACTATAAAATTAAATGAATTTGATAACCAAATCAACAAATTAACTAAAATTAAAAATTATATTTTAAAAAAAATATGCATATATTATAATAAGGACTACTATAATTAATTCAAAAGATAAAATTAGAATAAATAGGTAATCGTTCTTTGAATGGATGTTATTAAGTGCTAATATCTTCTTTATATGTAACCAACTCTTAAATTTAAACTCTAAAAATATAGAACTCTTTTAATGTCCCAATCACACCATTTAAAAATGATCGGTGACAACTCCATTTTCTTTATACTCTCGCTTCAACATTCCGACGGAAATTGCTTGCCTACCACTATTCCACTGCAAAGCACGTCACAATAGCTTAGTGACTTTACTAGGGACTTAAATTGGAGTTAAACTATTTTATTTCTTTTTTTCTATCTTAATTTTGAATTTTCTTAATCCATGTTAGTTTAATGTTTTCTTTACATGTGTATTTATTTTATTTGTCTCATTATGGTTATCTTTATAGTAATTTGGACATGTGAATATTTTAGAATGGTTGATGTTCCCTCTCATGCATTGCATATTATAGATCTCATACATTATACAATCCTCCTATTGAGGCTTTACATTACTTTTTATAATTAGTTAAGGGGCAAAGTAGCGATGTCTTTATGTAATTGCTGGTCTTCGAACAAGTTAATGAAACACTCCCACTTAAATTAAACCTTTTACATTTGTAACCTATCATGGGTGAGGATTGGAGATCCCATTAGCCTATGATAGTGATAGTAAGGAGAATTTAGAGGCTTTTATCAATAAGGTGTCATAGAACTTAAACTAGGCACAAATTAGAATAAACTTGGAACTATCTCATTTGAAAGAAGTCTATTTTATGAGAGAAAATTTCAAGCCTAGAAAAAATCTTTGTAGAAAACATGAAAGGACTCTTCTATGACTAATATCTTATCTAAGCCATGCAAGTTTACCTAAAAATAATGATTAAGCCATATATCAATTAAATTAGGTAGCTTGCCTTCATTTTAAGAATTAAACTTGAATGGCTTATCCCGTGTTTTATTCTTGCCTTACTAAATGTGATTTTTTTTGCATCTTCCATTTCATCATATATAAATATTACTAAAGGTCATTCATATAACTTGAACT
Source organism: Sindora glabra (assembly GCA_020226215.1). Taxonomy (NCBI): domain Eukaryota; kingdom Viridiplantae; phylum Streptophyta; class Magnoliopsida; order Fabales; family Fabaceae; genus Sindora; species Sindora glabra. The sequence goes on along the minus strand of CM035230.1, from coordinate 53,628,171 downwards.
CATTTAAAACACGGAAGAACAAAGAATCAAATTTGTAGTTAATTATGAACTTCAAGAATTAGTATTGCAAGAATCTCAAACTACTCAATAAAAAAAAAGGGATCGTCTTCAACAAATGAATGCCTTGCAATTAGCCGAAATGTGAAACATAGATTTTTAAGTAAAATGATCAAAATATTTAGATCCAAATTAGGCATAAGATGGAAAGGAAAAATGCTTTTAAAAACAAGTATGGAAGTATTACACACCTTTAGTTCGTTTTAGTCAATATACCCATGTTGAAAGCTATATCACAATTTTGGGATCATTTTATTGCTACTTCACATTCAATCAACATGACATGACTCCTATTATTGAAGAATACAAAGAGCTTCTTAATATAATGGTGATGACAAGAGATAAGATATATTTTTCTAATGGCAAAAAGGCTATAAGGCAACTAAGGAAAATGATAAGAGTTCAAACTTGTCAAGTAGCAAAGCACATGAAGAAAAAAAGGGGATTGTTATTGTTTGCCTACAAATTACTTATTGAGATCTGCCCAAGAACATATTAATAGTAATCATGGTTTTGCCATGCTAGCCTTGGCTATTTGTAGTTTGATAATGTTTCATAAAATAAGAGGATATATATATGGGTATATAATCAAGTTATTTGAAAAGATCAAATATAAAATTAATTCAATCCTAACAATTCTGGAAAAAATAATTATATCGCTTAATTATTGTTAGATGAAAGAAAAAGGTCAATTCAAAGGTTATGTTTAATTATTGGTAATATGGATGCTTAGCCACCTCTTTGACGTTAATTGCTTTAAATATCCTAAAATTAAGTTCACACCCTATCATTATGTAAATAAGAATCTTTTACAAGAATTTAGCCACCAAAAGCCAATGGATCAATTATTTCAAAAAATTAAAGGAAATATGGAGAGCCCCTTGGATGTAATATGTTCTTACTATGTATAAGTGTGGAAGAAAACCTTAGGTTCCACTTATTGATCTTTAGGATATGACTAATTATGCACCTGCAATGGTAAAAAGACAACTAGGATTTAGGCAATTTATTCTAATGACCTATAGGTTGTCTAACATGGAATACTCGTACAAGTATAAAAATGCATTGCCAAATATTAAAGAGGCTATTGAAGCTTGGAAGGTGGTATATTAAGTAAAAGTTGGATAATTCTCTAATGTGATGATTGATGGGTATTTATTATGGTAAGTTAGTAAAGGAAAAGGCTTTAGTGCTCCTAAGGTTGAAGACTCTAGACCACCCATACATTTATTTCCTAAACCAATTGATTATTAATCTAAGGCAGAGGCAAAGTAAGAGGTCATATATTGTCAAGTTCAAGAGAAACAAGCCAGAGTGATGGCTAAAAATAAAAAATTATCAGCTGAGAAAGATATATAGGTTAAGAAGCAACTAAAGTTGAGGAAAGGGTATGGGAATTGCAAATGTCAAGCTAAGAAGAAGTCTTGAAACATTATCAAGACCTTTAAAAAAATGCATCATAAAATAAGGGAACTCAAGCTAAAATATCAAGGTCATGAAGAAAACATTAGAAGAAAGAACAATAAATATGAAAATGAGAAACATGACCTTCAATTATAATTACAAGATCTAAGTTAGCAATTAGAGATGCACCATAATACAATCCAATAGTTGAGATTGCAGAATAACTTGTTGCAAAACGATAATTACTAGTACCAAAAAGGCGTAAAAATAAAGAAGAGATAAAATGAAGTTAAACAATAGGTAGTTATTAAGAAAGCTCAAAAGAAGGCAAGAGTAGCTTAGAAAATCGAAGCAAAGATACAACCAAATGATACTTAAGAATTCCTTTTTAATATTGGCAAAGATTTAAAGCAGTTCAATCGATTTTTCTGAAACTTGAAGTTTATGATTAATAACAATAAATTAGTAATCATTTCTTTAATACATATAGTTGAATGAATGACTGATGTGCATGCACGCAATGCACCAAAATTGTATTAAAATTGATTGCTGAAAAAATAATATAGAATAATGGCAAAACTAGGTCATACCCCTAGTGATCCTTTGATTTTACCTTCTTTATATGATTTTCTAACAATACCTACACAATTATTGAAATTTTTATGTAGTGAAAATATGAAGCACTATTGTAAAAAAAATGCAATATAATAAAATAGAATGTTGTGCAGAAACAAAATGCAATATATATGTTATATAATGTATATTGTATGCTGTTTATCCAATTTATGCAATACAAAATGCAGAATTAAGGGAATTTTGTTGCATGAATTAATGTAAAAGCAATGTATTAAATAAGCACAAAATAAAGCAAAAGTAAAATTAGAAGAAATTCAATAGAATCAAATAGCTGATTCAAGAAAATTGAGAGTCTTAAATTGGATTAATTATATATCAATTAGGATTTGATTTTTTCTAATTAATTTTTCAACCTTGAATTATATAGAATCCCTGCAATAATTCATGAATTCCATGCTAGACAATTGCCTAGGATTTGATCAATTAAGATTAGTTGAATTAAGTAATCACTATAATCCTTAAATTAGTTCAAAATTAATTTATGAATAGAATTCAGTTGATTTGAGAAACCAAATTAGAAATCTCTAAATTAATCCCTCAACTTTTTATCCCTATCTATAAAATTATGATTTATCAACCACAATTTCATATCAAAGTAGCAAAAAAATTAGAAATCACAAGAGTGAATATCAATTTTATCAAATCAACATCCAACATAAGGAATCTCAAAACTTTTAGCATAAGTAAATAGAGAAAGAGGAAAATTAATTAAAAAAGGTAAACATTATAAATCATGATCTCATAATCCTCAAGAGGAGAGTCTCAACTTCTTGAATCAACCATGAATTTAGGCTTCCATTGATAAAGAACAAAGACAGCTAAAAGAAGAAGGTTGTTTGCTGAATGTTGTGTGTAATCTAAATGAATTATTTTCTTCAACCCTCTTGCTTATTTATATAACCTAATTAGCCTAAAACCTTATTGGACTAAGATTAGATGTAGCTTACAATCACAATTACAATAATAAATCTTTTCAAAATTTCTAGAAGCTTAAACCTATTTAAATCAAATCTCTAAAAGCTGTTAAATTTCTAGAAATTGCATTAGAGAATTCCCATAAGTTTGAATTCTAACCTGATTTTGACCACAAAATTAATGAATTCTGGAAAATCCATAAACAAGAAAATTGTAAGCTTGTGTTTTTTGAGATTTCAAGCAATAATTTCAAGTTAATCAGACTACTATAGCTCTAGATATGGCTTAAATACAAAAATAGGTTTAGTTGGGATAGAAACACAACTTCAGCTTCTCGGTAAAGTGAAGGCTTGAAGGAGTTTGAATTAGGCTTTGACCAAAACATAAAAGTTGTAGATCTCTCTTTTAGCTTTCTAGCAATATAAATTTTACCTCAATCTAACATCCAGAACCTAAGATATGGTTGAAAAATTGATATAGTGTCAAAATCTAGAATTTATCGAATAAATTTACAAACTTGTAAAATCAATTCAAAATTATAAAATAAGACCTATTTTGTAAAATTAAGCACATGTAGCATCTAAAAGACATAAAATAGAAAAAAATAAAATAGTAAATATTTTTCTCATCAATGACCTTCTAACAATATCATTCTTACATAATCATATCATTATAGTCATACATTGTTTGAATATATAAATACTTATCATTAGCCTATTTTTATAAAAAAAAAAGTGTAAAACATCATAACTCACCTTAGAAAAGAAGCCTTGCTTCCATGACATTCATATCAAACTCACTCCTAAGCAAATATCATGGAGGAAATAGATAAAAACCAAGTATAAATGAAGGAAGACATTAATAAGTTGAAAAGGCAACTAGAGATTATCATGGAAATGTTATCATCTTTTGAATAAAAGAAAGATGGAGAAGGAACTTTTTTAGATTAAGACTAGAATCAAGATTAAAATGCACCACCCTCAAGCACCGTAATGTATCCACCTAGATTTACACCTATTAATGCCCTAAATCCTCCGTGTTAGTAAGGTATAATTCCACCAGAAAGTAATATACCTCTTCCAAAAATTAAATCAATGCTATAACCTCCATTAGGGATACAACATTATTATCATCCAATTCCTTCATTCTACTTCTCAAGACGCATAGCACCAAATAAAGGCATGCGTGCATCAAACCATATTCTTAATCTGGATAACCCTAAAGTAGAAAAAGAACTTAAGAATTCTTAACAAAGGTCTATTGAAGACTTCAAAAATAAAGAGAAATTAGAAATATTGGAAGAAAGGTTGTGAGCTAAATGGACTAATAAGTATGGAATTATAGATGTTTTGGAATTATACCTTATACCTGATATGGTCATTCTTCCTAAATTCAAAATACTAGAATTTGAAAGGCATAATTGGATGGGATGCCTAATTAGCCATCTAATATCTTATTATCAGAAGATGGCATTTTGTGTTGAAGATAATAAGTTACTGATTCATTGTTTTTAAAATTGTTTAACTAGTGTTGCATCAAAATGGTATACCAAGCTTGATCAAAACAAGCTGTGACATTGGAAAGAGTTAGCTGATGCTTTTCTAAGTTAATACCATTATAATATTAATATGACTCCAAATAGAATGCAATTACAAAACATAGAAAAGAAAGCCATTGAAACATTTAAAGAATATGCTCAACAATGAAGGGATTTAACCACTCAAGTACAACCACCCATGTCAAATAAAAAGATGGTTTTAGCATTTATTAGCACACTTTGCCTTCCTTTTTATAATAGAATGATTGATAATGCTTCCAATAACTTTTTCGATATGGTTAGTATTGAGGAAAAATTAAACATAGGGTAAAAGCTAGAAGGATACTTAATAACTTGAATGAAAGTACAAGCTTGAAAAAGCCAACAATTAATAAGAAAAAGGAAGAGAAACTACATAATGTTAATCATGACAAAGGGTAGAAAGCAAGATAAGTAAGGATTAAATAATCATATATAAATTAGTCATTCCAATCTCATTTCATGCCTTATCTATATGTGGCTTTAGCTTCTCAAGCACCATATATGCAACTTTATTCCATTCCCTAACATCTGTAGAATAGAAACTCTTAAATGATTCAACCTTTAAGTCAAAACCCTTATTAAAGAGCTAATCAAAGAAAGACTTGAAATGATCAAGAGAAGAAGTCTACGCAATATTACCATATCTCGATATATTACACTAAGTTTCTACCTAAACTTTTCCAAGATGGCAAAGTAGCTTTAACCTCAATCAAATCGAGGGAACCTCTATATCCAAAATGGTATAATCCAAATGCTAAATGCAATTACTATATAGGAGCTATAAGTCACTCTACCAAGAATTATATTGCTCTAAAACACAGGGTATAAGCCTTCCTTGATACTAATGGTTAATGTTGGGAATTTGGATTATCATATGCAGCGAAAATTCAAAAACTTGATCCAAATTCTACCTAGGATCCATGCAAAAGACATAAATCAATGATTAATGTTTTACCTATTGGGCACTCATGTTTCTATTAATTAAAACTTGAGAGAGTGGATGAATCAAATACTGACCGAAAAGTACAACGTCTCTACGGTATCCACACAGAGTGAATAATGACCTCTCACCCTCCACGAATATGCTAGGATGTGTTTCTCTCTCTAGGATTTAGGAATGGATGTTTTCTGAGTGATTTAGGGTTTTGGGAACTTATGTGCATGTTTAAAAGTGCTCCCTCAAGTCCCTTTTTATAGAACTTAGGCAAGCCACAATCCTAGTCCTACCAAGATAATGCCTTTAAAATTCTAATCACACTTAATAACTCATCTTATCCTTATCTTAGAAAGAGAAAGAAGAGATAGGACTTATCTATTAATTATTTAATATTAGATAATAATATTATCTCATAATATATTTATCTAATATTTGATAACATAATTATTTGATATTACTTTAATATCAAATAATATCACATAATATTATATATATATATATATATATATATATATATATATATATATATATATTACGTGAACAACATATTATTATTTTTAATAATAATATATATGCACGAAAATAAGTTCAATTAATTAAATATTAATATAATTAAATTTTAATTAATTATTATCTTATTCCTACTCCTTTTGTGTGACCTTGTAGGTTCTTATTACGTTGACAATGACTCATTATTAAGCCATAGATAGTGAGCGGTATCTAGCAATACATCACTGTCACTCAAGTAGTAAGAATGTTTGTGATTTGACATCTACCTAATACATGATCAACGCTTTGCATCATAATCCCTTTCGTAATAATATCCAAATTGAATTGGAGGCATGGAGTGTGTCATCCTCGTCAATGTTCAATTTATATTTCTTGATACTGAGTAGATTTCAAAACAAATGATTAGTATCACATATTGATCCATTTGAGCATGGTCATGTATTTCTAAGTTTTAATCAATCAAGGGGCCCAAGGATATATCTCTTTTTTATATTATTTGTGGGTAAACTTAAATGAAAGAAAGTAGAAGAGTAATAAAATCCTATCTACATCACCACTTTTCTTTGCATGATTTGTGACACATCCAATCAACGCCCTACTCGTCATCCCGATTAAAGATGACATAATATGACATTAAAATGAGTAACCCCTCATGTAGGGAACTGTAATGACTTCAGGTCAAAGGACTATATGCAATTGTGACCATATGAGAAATACTAATGACACAAGTCTTATCCATGCAGTATTCTCATAATGGGCCAGTCTAGTATATTTATTTACTAACAATGTACTCATGTATTGACTTGATATTACATATCCATGATTCATAATCATTAGTCACTATACATGCCAATCTCGATATACTATTACTATCCCCTGTCGTAATAAAACTTGACTAGAGGTATTTTAGGAATAGTAAAACTATTTCAGGGACAATTATTATATTAAGTTATAAATTGCACAACAAAATTAAAAATAAAATATAATATTGCATTGCCTGAAATAAAACATAATACATTGTGTATTTTCTCAATCATCTATATGATTGGTTCCTAGGACACACACTAACAATTAAGGTTTGAAGCATCATTAAAGCACTGGATGTGACTCGTAACCCTTTACGTAACCATGAAAATTCTAAAGTCAATAACATCTATAGAGAATCAACAGCATGCATTAAAAGGAAAATACCTGAGATAAAAATGCTAATGAAAAATATTTTTAAAATATTGAAAGAAATAGGGCATATCCACCTATAATCATCATAAATAAAAGCTAAATACAGTGAAGAAATTTATAAATTTCATGAAAGAGAAAGTGGATGATTATAAGTCACAATGCACTAAAATTAGATTAAAAACTGGTTTGTTATAAAATAATGTAGTATAGTGGCACAAACCAAGTCGTACCCCTAATGATCCCTTGATATTATCTTTTACTATACATTATTAGTAATGTCTACACAATTATCTAATTTATATGCAATAAAAGAATACAAGAAACTAATGCAACAGATGCAAAATAGAACTAATAACAAAAACTAAACAAAATGTAGAATGTAAGAATAGAATGTAACATACAATGACATATAATATGCAAACAAAATTAGAATTAAGGAGTTATGAATTTAAATTGAACTAAAAGTATTAAACAAAATAGAAATGAAAAGCAAGTAGAAAGTAAGAAAAACCAATTTAGTGAAACAACAGATTCAATGAATTAAGGTACTCTAATTGGATTAATCATAGATCAATTACGATTTGATTTTTCTAATTAATTCTTCAACCTTGAATTACTTAGAACCCTTGCAATAATTCATGAATTCTACACTAGATAATCATCTAGGATTTGAACAATTATGATTAGTTGAATTAAGAAATTATTATAATCCCTAAGTTAGATTGAAATTAATTTATAATAGAATTCGGTTGAATTAAGAAATTAAATTAGAAATCTATAAATTAATCCCTTAACCCTTTGCCTTTATGTATAAAATCATGATTTATCAACTGCAATTTGATATCAAAATAGCAAAGGATTAGAAACCATAAGGATTAACATCAATTATATCAAATCAATATCCAACACAAGTAAATTAAAGAATTCAACACAAGTAAATAGGAAAAAAGGAAAATTAATTAAAGAAAGTCAACATTACAAATTGTAACCTTATAATTCAATAGAGGAGAGCGTTAAATTCCTTGAATCAATCACAAATTTAAGCTTCCATTGATGAAGAATAAAAGAGAAACAAGAAGAAGAAAGCTATGCTACTAAGTCTGTCTAAAAGTATGAATAGTCTAATGAGTTTTCCTTATTTATTTGACCTATTTAAGCTAAAACCCTACTGAACTTGGATAGTATGTCTCTTAGGATTACAATAATAGGGCCTTCTTAATTTTTAGAATCTCGTACCTCTTTTTAACAAGATAATTAACTCTAATAGTTATATTAATAAATTCTCTCAGGTCTAACTTCCAAACTAGTTTAAGACTAGTAAAATAGAGTAATTTAGGTAATCCATAAACATCAAAGTTATAAGCTTGCCTCTTCTAAAAATTTAGCAACTAGTTTCAAGTTAATCGAACCTCTACAGCTCTAAATATGGCCCAAAAATAGAAGCAGACCATAAAGACATGATTTCAACTTCTTAGTCACATATGACTCCAAAACATTTGAACTGGGTTTGGGCTAAAACATAAAAGTTGTAGTTCTCTCTCTAAGCTTTTTAACAGTATAAATATTGCCTCAATCCAACATCCAAAGCTTAAGATATAGTTGAAAAATAGAAATAGTCTCAAAATCTAACATTAATTGAATAAATTTAAAATATTATAAAATTAATCATAAATTATAAAATAAGGTCAATTCTATGAAATTAAGCATTTATTACCCACTAAAAGACATAAAATAGTAGAAAATAAAATAGTAAATATTTTTCTCATGAAATTCCCTCATACTTACCTCTTACATGTCCTTGAGCAAGACATAACTTTATTAAAAACTAAAAAATAAAAAGGTTTTACTTTCCAAAAACTTCAAAATCATAAATTTACAAGTAAAAACCAAATAAAAGCTAGTAAGAATCATAACACATTATCAAGAAAAATCTTGGCAAATGTGAAAATAACTAACATAGTAACTTTATTCAAAAGAGTAAATCAATATGGTTGATTCTCACAAACTTTACTTTTCAACTCTCAAGTGTTTAGGCTAATGTTTTAGTCAAGTTCTTTCCATAAAATTATTCTACATCTTACATGTCCTTGAGCAAGACATAACTTTATTAAAAACTAAGAAATAAAAAAGCTTTACTTTCCAAAAACTTCAAAATCACAAATTTACAAGTAAGAACCAAATAAAAGCTAGTAAGAAGTATAACACATTATGAAGAAAAATCTTGGCAAATGTGAAAATAACTAACATAGTAACTTCATTCAAAAGAGTAAATCAATATGGTTGATTCTTACAAACTTTACTTTCCAACTCTCAAGTGTTTAGGCTAATGTTTCAGTCAAGTTCTTGTTAGGATTGGGAGCCATACAAGCGCAGCGGAATAAATCGATCCCAGCCAACGGATCCATGCAAAATGTTAAATTAGAATGTAGGATTCAAGTTATACCTTTATATGATTCTAGATTTTGTTCGTTGATCACCTCTTCAACTTCCTTTCGGTCAAATACTCCGAGGAATCCACACGAACCAGTAAATCACCAATGAATGTCCTTACGATCACTAGTTGGAATTCATCTCCTTAGCCTCGTAGTGCTAGCTACATCTCTTCAAGGATTATGGTCAAGGAGAGGTGCTAGGATTTTTCTATGCTGTATGGGATGCGTGAATAATGAATCAATCTTATTATTACCTAACAAGCCTATTTAAATAGGAGCATAGAAAATCCTAACTGATTTGGGCTTTGGTCTATGTATAATTATAGGTTTATTATTGGGCCTTATAATTATAATATAGAATTTTCAAGTATTAGGCCCAAACAATTTGGTCCATTAATTCCAAATCCACTAAGCTCTAAGTGTGTAACCCTTCAAGCTCTCATTACATTAGCAATAATCATTAATCATATTAATGATCATAAACAATGAGCGGTGTCTAGCAACACATCATTGTTACCCAAGTGATAAGAAAGTCGGTGATTCAACTGAACCTTTATATGTGATCATCATATATATCCTTTTGTCCTAAACAACTAGATTGAGCACGAGACATGGACCGTGTCATTCCCGTATAGTCCAATCTCGAGGTTTCTTGATCCCTAAGTAAGCTGACTGAAGTAAATGTAATTAACATCCCATGTCAATTCATTTGAGCATGGCCATGCATTTTCTCAACTTTATTTAATCAAGGGGCTCACAGATGTTATTCCTGTTATATAGGAGGGACAAATTCCATCTTGATCACACAAACTCCTCCGCATGATATGTGACATATCCAATAACTACCCTTGTATTCACTTAAGCATGAGTGACAGAATAGTATCAAAATATGAAACTCATATGTAAGGAACCTTGGTGATCTCAAGTCAAAGGACCATAATAATAATGATCACTAAGAATCACTCATGACACTCATATAATAATCCATGTAGTGTTCTTAGGATGGGTTGGTCCAGTATATAAGTTCTCTAACTTGTACTCATGTGTAAGCTTAATATCTCATATAAGTCACTACACATACTAGTCTTAACATATCAAAGCAACCTAATCCACAATGATATATGACTATTTAAGAATATAATTATTCTAAAGTTATTATCATAATTAAATATATTATGCAGATAATATATATAAATATAATAATTGGAATTGCCATTAAAATAACATGATTTAAAATTATAATCATCAATATGATTGGTTTTAGGGCATATACACTAACAGTTCTTTTTATGAAATTGTTCTACCATATGCTTACTAATCATCTAATCTTCATTACTCAAATTATATGCATAACATAAATCAAAAGGACTTTATTCTAGGTTGCAATAGGGCTAAGGGAAAGGGAAGGAAAGATAAATATGTGAGAGGTTAGAAATTAAAAAAATTAATAGAGTACTTGAATTAAAAATATATTGACTAATCCTAAATAATTACTACTCAACACAACAAGCAAAATTCAAGTTTAAACACTTATAAACTTATTTATTTATTTATTTATCTATTTCCTTTTTTAATTTTCTTTTTGCCTTATTTATTCTTTCTTTTTTCTATTTCTTTCTCTTTTTTTCTTTTTTGGAATTTTTTTTCCTTTTTTGGCTTCTTTTTCTTTTCAACCAACTTTTGATGACTTTTCATAACACATAAACTTACATACCTCCACACTTGTTCAAGAACACATCTTATAAAAATTTAAATGCTCTAGTAATCTCTAAGGTTAAGTAAAAATATTTATTTTTCATCGAAAAATATGTTCATGGGTAAATTAATAAAAAAAAAGCAATAAAAGCTTAAGAAGGCCAACAATGATAAAAACTTTAAGGTTGACTATATGACTTTAGCCTAAATAAAAAAAGAATGCCTTTATCATTTTTGTGCATATATGTGCAAAATATAATCTCAAAAAAGATTCAAACAAAGTTTTAGAGAAACAAATCATGGAAAAGCATCACACAAAAAGGAAAGAGAATAGTATGAATTTTTTAATATAAAGTTCAAAATCTCACAAGGTAAGTTATGCTACCAAGTTCAATCTACCAATTCAAAATCTATCAATACATCAGTCAATTTCAAAAAGTAAAATTATTCATTCAATCATATTATGAATCATATCTAACCTCAATTGAATCATACTCATGAAAATACAAAATTTTCATTAATGGAAAGCAACTAAAAGGACTCAAAAAGGAGTAAAAAAACATATTTTTTTTTATTTTTTTTCCTTTTATCTAAAACATTGAAAAGCATTGAATGAAAACACAAAGCATAAAGTATATCCTAAAGTCACCTCCTCACACTTAAATTTTATACTATTCTTAATGTAAAGCATATTAATATCATGAAAAACAACATCGAGAAGATAAAGGATATGGAAATAAAAGAGAAGGGTAAGAGGAAGCAAATTTCTAATAGCTTGAATTACTTCCCAAGAAGTGTTTTTTTTAATGTCTTTGACTAAACATCATGCTTAAGCTCCTCCATCAAGAATAAATCGAGATCTCCAACTCCATTACTTCCACCACTTGCTTTTGAAAGCCTTCATAGAATGGTTTAAGTTTATACCCATTGACCTTGAACACTTTGTTGCTTTCCAAACTCTTAATCTCAATTGCACCATAAGGAAAAATGTTAGTAAAAAAAAAAGTCCATCCTAATGGGAATAGAGTTTACTTGACATCAATTTGAACCTTAAATTAAACAATAAAACTTTTTAGCCTATCTTAAAATTTTTCCTAAGAATTAACTTGTCATGAGATGCCTTTATTTTCTCTTTGTAAAGCCTGGAATTCTCATAGGTTTCATGTCTAAGCTCCTCTAATTCTTGCAATTGTAATTTCATTTCCTTTCCATATGCATTTAAATTCATGTTGCATCTTTGTATAGCCCAAAAAGCTCTATACTCTAACTTTATTGGAAGATGACATGCTTTCCCAAAAAAAAAATTGATATAGAAACATCTTAATAGGACTTTTGTTTACAATTATATAAGCTTAAAGTGCATCATCCAATCTAAGGTTTTAATCTTTTCTATTAGGCTCCATAGTTTTCTTTAAGATTAACTTCACTTTTTTATTGAAAATTTTTGCTCGCCTATTTGTTTAAGGATGATATGGTGTGAAAATTTTATGACAAACCCCATATTTTTTCAACAAAGCTTCAATTGCTCTATTGGAAAAATGAGTCCTTTGATCAATAATTAAAGCACGTGGAATGCTAAATCTACTAAAAATGTGAGACCTGACAAAAGTTACAATAACTTTAAAATCATTAGTTTTAATGGCTTTAGCTTCCACCTACTTGAAAATATAATCAACAATATGAATAATGTAAACAAAGCTAAAAGATGAGGAAAAATGACCTATAAAATCAATGCTTCATACATTAAAAACCTCACAAAAAGTCATAGGAAATTGAGGTATCTCATGTTTACAAGTTAAATTCCCTGTTCTTTAATATTGTTCATAATTTTTATAAAACATGTAAGCATCATGGAACAAAGTAAGCTAATTAAAATCAAAATCAAGCACTTTTCTTGCCATTCTCTTAGGTCCAAAGTGACCTCCATAAGCATGATCATGACCAAATGCAAGTATGAAATAAAACTCAAAATCATGTACACATCTCCTAATTATTTGATCAGCATAATATTTCCATAAATAAGGATCATTCTATATATAATACTTAGCCTTACTCTTTAACTTGTTAATTTGAGCTTTCTTAGCATATGCAGGTAACTCATTAGGAACCAAATAGTTCACTAAATTAACATACTAAGGATCCTTACCTAGTAGTTGAAAAAGATACTTATTTAGAAAGGTGTCATGCATAGGAAGAGTGTCTACATCTCTTGAAATTCTTCTCAAGTGATCTGCCACTAAGTTTTTAGCACCATTCATATCTCTAATCTCAATATTAAATCTTGCAAAAGCAATATCCATTTAATCAAATGAATTTTTACTTCGAGTTTCTTTAAAAGGAACTTTAAAGCTATATGATTAGAAAATACAATCACTTTAGAACTAAGCAAATATGATCTAAGCTTATCTAAAACAAAAATAATAGCTAAAAGTTCTTTTTCTATTGTAGTGTAATTGGCTTAGGTAGTATCCATAGTCCTTCAAGCATAGTAAATCACATGAGGTTGTTTTCCCATTTCTTGTGCAAGAATAACACCAATTGCATAGTTATAAGCTATTGGAAATCGCGCATCATACATGCACAGCAGAATAAAAATTTTGCACGATTTCCACCAAGGATCCATGCGAATTTAGAACGCCATAGATTAGGGATTAGGGTTTATACCTTTCGGCCAAAAATCTTCTGTCTGCTACACAGCAAATCTGATATGCTTCTGTCCGTTTTCCAATCCAATCTGCTCTCCAAATCAAGGACCGGAATAGAAACTAGAAGATCAGATCACCAGTGCAGCGTTTATGTGGCTACACCTCTGTGGTATCCACACGAACCCGTGAATCATTGATGAATGTCCACTACACACACCGATTGGAATTGATCTCCTTACATCACGTAGTGCTAGCTACGCCTCTTCAGGGGTTTTGGTCAAGGAGAGGTGCTAGGGTTTTCTATGCCTTTTTGGGGTGCGTGAATAATGATAGTAATCCTATTATTACCCAATAAGCCTATATTAAATAGGTGCATAAAAAAACCTAACCTATTTGTGCTTTATTCCATGTACAATTATAGGCTTACTATTGGGCCTTATAATTATAACATGAATTCTTAAATATTAAGCCCAAACAATTTGGTCCATTAATTCCAAATTCACTAGGCTCTAAGTGTGCGACCCTACAGGTTTTCATTACGTTAGCAATGACCATTAATCATATTAATAATTATAAACAATGATTGGTGTCTAGCAACACATCATTGTTACCCAAGTAATGAGAAAATCAGGGGTTTGACTAAACCTTTACATGTGATTATCACTTATGTCCTTTTGTCCTATACATCTAGATTGAGCACGAGACATGGACTGTGTCATTCCCGTATAGCCCAATCTTAAGGTTTCTTAATTCCTAAGTAAGCTGACTGAAACAAATGCAATCGATATCTCATGTCAATTCATCTGAGCATGGCCATGCATTTTCTCAGCTTTACTTAATTAAGGGGCCCATAGATGTTACTCCTGTTATATAGGAGGGACAAATCCCATCTTGATCACACAAACCCCTCCGCATGATATGTGACATATCCAATATCTACCCTTGCATTCACTTAGCCATTAGTGACATAGAATAGTATCAAAATATGAAACTCATATGTAGGGAACCTTGGTGATCTCAGGTCAAAGGACCGTATTAATAATAATCACTAAGAACCACTTATGACACTCATATAACGATCCATGTAGTGTTCTTAATATGGGTTGGTCCAGTATACAAGTTCTCTAACTTGTACTCATGTGTAAACTTAATATCCCATATAAGTCTTCACATATGCTAGTCTTAACATATCAAAGCAACCTAATCCACAATGATACATGACTAAGGACATTTAAGAATACAATTATTCTAAGGTTATTATTATAATTGAATATATTACGCAGACAATATATATAAATATAATAATTAGAATTGCCATTAAAATAACATGATTCAAAAATTACAATCACCAATATGATTGGTTTTAGGGCATATATACTAACAGAAGCATCACACATCAACTCAAAAGGTAAATCCTAAAATGGTAGTTGAATGATGGGAGTAGTGATAAGAGCTTGCTTTAACTTATCAAAACCTTTATTGTAATGTTGATTAAAGTTGAATTTTACTTCCTTTTGGAGTAGCTTGGATAATAGAAGGGCGATCTTGCTAAAATCTTTAATGAATCTCCTATAGAAACCTATATAACTATGAAAAAAATTGTACTTTTGACACACAAGTGGGGTAAGGTAAAGTAGTGATCACATCAATCTCAGCAAGACCTACTTCAATGCCTTTACTACTCATTATATGTCCTAAAACTATGTCATACTCTACCATGAAATGACATTATTCAAAATTCAGCATAATAATAGTTTCAATGCATTTGTCTATCACCCTAGAAAGATTATCTAAGCATGTGTCAAAGGAAGAACCATAAATAGAAAAATCATCCATGAAAACTTCAATGCAATCTTTTAAAAAATAAAAAAGATGCTTATCATACACCTTTAAAATGTACCAGGTGCATTACATAGGCTAAAGGAGATCCTCCTATAAGTAAAAGTCCAAAAAGCCATGTGAAGATGGTCTTCTTTTAATCTTGAAGAGCAATGTGAATTTAAAAGTAACCAATATAGCCACCTAGGAAGCAATAGTGGGATTTTCCAATCAATTTCTCTAACATTTGATCAATGAAGGGCATTGAGAAGTAGTCTTTTCTAGTTATTTAATTTAGCTTCCTATAATCAATATAGACTCTTCAATTATTCTGCACTCTAGTAGAGAGTAAATTATTGTTCTAGTTTTTCACTACTATTAACCCTCTTTCCTTAGGGACAACTTCGACTCAGCACACTCATTTTCTATTAGAAATTGGATATATAATACCAGTATCCAAAAGCTTCGTAATCTCCTTCTTTACCATGTATAAAATTAGGAATTGAGTCTCTTTTATGGTTGTCTCACTAATTTGGCTCTTTCTTCCAGCAAAATCCTATGCATACAGGTGAAAGGGGTAATACTAAGGATGTCTGCAAATGTCCACCCTATTGCTTATTTATAAACTTTCAAAATTTGTAACAACTTTTCCTCTTGTTTAGGTTGCAAATTCTTTACTATAATGATTGGTAGCTTCTCATTCTCTTTTAAAAATGCACATTTCAAATGTTCTAGAAAAGGTTTAAGCTTTAATATTGGTGGCTGGATGACTGAATCTATTAATTTAGTGGTAGAGACCACTTTAGCAAGGTGAATTCCTTTTTGGATAACAAATTTCACACCTTCTGCATCTTTTGGAATAATACTAGTTTCTTCACTTAAAAATGCAATAATTTCTTTGCATATGACACATTGATTATCACTATCATAGCAAGTGTATTCATGATCATTAAAACTATCTATAAACTCAGAAATGTGGGAAAAATCAGCAAGCATGTCATCAAGGGTATTTTTAGTAATTACATTAAGTACATCTATTTGAAATACAAAATGTTCTTCAGTAAGGAATTTCATGGCTTCAAAAATGCTTAATGTCACTATTATATCTCCAACTTCCATGGAAAAAGTGCCATCATTTATATCTATTTTCATTTTTGCTATTTTGAGGAATGATCTTCCTAGAATTAAAGATGCAAGGTTGTTTGATGACTCAT